>JACSVZ010000017.1:23266829-23432278 GCA_014706295.1 Lycocorax pyrrhopterus obiensis
TCCGGGGTGTCTCAGAGGCAGAGGAAGCTCCAGGGTCTCCAAGGATGAGGAAGCTCCCGGCTGTCCCAAAGCATCAGGAAGCTCCAGGGTGTCTCAGAGGCAGAGGAAGCTCCAGGGTGTCTCATCCCCATGGCAGAGCCTCATTTTCCCTTCCCTGGAGTTGATCTCCCTCCATGAGGACCAAAAGCCTCCATGCTGCCCTGGGAGCGTTTAACGCCGTTTCTGCTTTTCCAGGAATGACTCCGTGAAGAGCAGCAAAGAGGGAGGGTCAGAAGTTTAAACTTTATTTGGAGCTATAACTCTTTCTCTGCAATCCCATAAAACTTTATTGGTTTGGGTCAGTCCCTTCCCTGGATGTGGGAGCTGGATGCATCCGCACGCTCCTCGTTTGGTTTTGCAGCCAAAAAGAATCATCTTTATCACGTCCTATCCAGAATCCCAGACTGGGATAAATCCCTTGTGTCTCGCTCTGCGTTTGTCACACCACCAGGAGCCTCTGCGTTCCCGTGAGGGGACTCTGCCTCTCTTGGCTTGAGGGCACCACAAGGGAAATGGCTGCAGTTGGCCGGGATCTCCAGGATGTTTTATGGAGTTGGTTTTGCCAGGACACAGACTGGGAATGTTGCAGTGTCCCATGGGATGGGGGGATGTTCTATTCTGCTCTTGCAGCATCCTTTGAAAGGGTGGGGTCTTGCCCTTCCCCACTTCTCTTTTCCTTAATTGTTACAGAATCATGGAATGGTTTGGGTTGGAAGGGGCCTTAAAGATCACCCAGTTCCAACCCCCATTATAATTCTTTTTTAATTTTATTTTTATTTTTTATTCATGTGCAGGGGTGTCTCTTTAGGTGTCCTTTAAATCAGAATTTTCTTCAGCCTTTTAATTATCTGATGAAATTGCAGGGTCACCTCCAAGGCCAAAGATTCCATCATGGAGGTTCCTGTGTAATTTATCCTATATTATATTATATATTATATTGTATTATATTATATTAGATTATATATGTTTTTATCATTTATATTATAAATTATGTGTTTCTTTCAAAATATATGAGGAGGGAAAAACACAATTATTTGTCACCAGACGAAGAACTGCACCTATTGCTAAGGAAACATCTAATCATGGAATCTTGGAACAGTTTGGGTGGGAAAGACCTCAAAAATCATCCAGTTTTACCTCATGGGCAGGGACACCTTCCCCTATCCCAGGCTGCTCCAAGCCCCATCCAGACTGGCCTTGGGCACTTCCAGGGATGGGCCAGCCACAACAAAATGATAACAAATAATCATCATCATCATCATCATCGTCGTCATCTGTGCTTAAGCCTTTTCCTGATCTTCCTGATATTTATAAACTTTTTTTGGCTCAATCCCACTTTTCTTGCCCTGGTTTTCTTCTGGACTGTTGGATTGCAGTCCATCCTAAACAGTCCTGCTCCAAACCCTCCATTGCTTCCCTGCATCGTCTCTCTGGAGCCCTGGGATCCCATTAAAGACTTTAATGTGTTTTTAAGGCCTTCCAGTGGTTCCAAATGGAAACCACAAAGTGTCTGTGAGTGCCTCAGCTGAGTCCCTCGTGCTGTCAGGGACATTTCTTGGATTTCCTCCCCTCCTGCCCACCTACTCAGGAATGGGATTAACCTTTGTTAGCCACGGCCTTTTCCCGCTCCCTCTCCCCGGGGACTGCCCAGCCCTTGGAGCTGTGTCCTGGTTAATCGAATTCCCTCACCACGGCTGGTGTGGAATTTCCACCTCTGGCTGTTGAATAAAATCATCTGCAGAACCTTTGGCCAGTTTGTGAAATTGAGGTCAGAATTCTCTCTCCCTTCAATGGTATTTCAAGTCTCACTTTAGGACAGTTTAGGTGCAGGGGCATCTTTTCAAATGCCCTTTAAAGCAGAATTTGCTTCAGTCCTTTAATTATCTGATGAAATTGTGGGGTCACCTCCAAGGCCAAAGATTCCATCGTGGAGGTTCCTGTGTAGCTTATCCAAATGCTTTCCCCAATGAGGCTGAGCCTGTTCTCCACTGAATTCCACTGACTTTGGACTAACTGTGCTCTTACTCCTGATTTATGCCAGCGGGAACGAGCTCCTTGTTCTCCTCCTCATTCCTGGAGGAGTGTAATTCCAACTCCTGGATTTCTCTGCTCGGTGTCCTCCATGGGTCCACCCTGTCCTGCCCATGGGGTGCTTTAATGGACCTTGTGTTGTTGCAGGGTGATCCCAAAGGTGCTCCCGGGCCTGTTCTGGGCTCTGCCCCTGGGCATTCCCTGCCTGGTTTCAACTTTCCTTCTCCAAAGGAAAAGGAACTCTGGGCAGAGACGGGAAACTGTGAGGTGCTTCAGGCTGGAGAGCAGGAATCTTCTTCACTCCCCAGCCCTTCTGCACCTCAGAAAATCATGGAATGGGTTGGGTTGGAGGGACCTTAAAGACCACCTCGTCTTAACTATCCCAGGTCGCTCACTCTGAAGAACTATCAGAGAATTCAAGGGGATACACAAATATCATCGAAATCCAACTCAAGTTTTCATAGTTATTATTGATTTTGCATCCATGGGTGGAATTTTCAAGGCTTCTATTCCAATACTGATGGATCAAGGCTTAAATGAGGATTTATCACGTTTATTACTCTCAAATTTTTAGGTGCTTTGAACACTGAAACTTTTTGGGATACTGATGTGCAGGAGGATTCCATTGTTTCTTGGGGACCTTACAGGACAATCTTTGCATGCTTGAAAATTCATGGAATTCTGGAATGGTTTGGGTGGAAGAGACCTTAGAGCCCCTCCAGTGCCACCCCTGCCATGGGCGGGGACACCTCCCACTGTCCCAGGGTGCTCCAAGCCCCGTCCAGCCCGGCCTTGGACACTTCCAGGGATTCAGGGGCAGCCACAGCTTCTCCGGGCACCCTGTGCCAGGGCCTCACCTCCCTCACTGGGAAGAATTTCCTCCCAATATCTCATCTCAATCTTCCCTCTTTTAGTTTAAAACTGTTCCCCTTTGTCCCATCACCTCATCCCTTGTCCCCAGTTCCTCTCCAGCTCTCCTGGAGCTCCTTTAGGCAGTGGAAGAGGCTCTAAGTTCTCCCTGGAGCCTTCTTTTCTCCAAGCTGGACAATCCCAACTCCCTCAGCCTTTCCCCAGAGGAGAGGTGCTCCATCCCTCCAGTTTCCTTCCTGGCCCCCATCCTCCTGCGTGTGGAAAAGGAATCATTCCTTCGTGGGAACACCTCACTGGCAACTCCGACAATTAACCTGAGGCCTGGATCTGAACCTTCCTGCCTCCTACCCTTGGGCCATGCACAAACAGCCCGAGGCAAAGCCTTTTCCTTCCCTGGATCTGGCAGAACTGGGACACCTGGAAGAAGAAATCAGAGATGGATGTGGCGTCTTTCCAGGAGATGGGATGGGACAGGGAAAGGTTTGAGTCCTTTGGGGGATTAACTCCTGGTTTTATTTAATATCAGCTTGTTCTACTGCGGAACTGCAGAATGGCTCAGGGATTAACAGTTCTACAGGTATGGAGATACCTCATTATCCTCGGGGGTTGTTAATTTGTTAATCCAATTAATACTTGATGGAAGGAAGGGAAGCGGCTCTGAGGGTGTTGTGCTCTTAAGGCAGAACAGGTCCTTGGGTGTTTGTTAGGACAGAGGAAGGGAGGAATATCTGAAATTCAGGATTTTTCATCCATTCTGCTTGCAGGAGTGTGCTCTGGAGTGATGGAAACAAAGCCCAGGCAGGATCATGGCAGCGAACTCCCCTCCAGGCTGTCCTTGAGGAGTCATGGAATCACAAAAGGATTTGGGTGGGAAGAGTCCTTAAATCCCATCCAGTGCCCCCCTCCCATGGGTAGGGACACCTTCTGCTATCCCAGGTGGGTCCAACCTGGCCTTGGACACTTCCAGGGATTCAGGGGCAGCCACAGCTGCTCCGGGAATTCCATTCCAGCCCCTCACCATGCTCCCAGGGAAGAATTCCTTCCCAGTATCCCATCCCACCCTGCCCTCTGGCAGTGGGAAGCCGTTAAGATGCTGTGGCTGGCGCCAGGTGTGGCCACCTCTGAATTCCCTGGTTTTTGGCTCCCACCAGGTGTGTCCTGGGAAAAATCCCCTGGTACCCAGATACTGTTTTTGTTAGGAATTCTCCCATTTTAGGGACAGAGGAGGGTTCAGAGAGGATTACCAGGCCCACAGCTCTGCTCTTCTCGTTGCCAGAGCTGCACCTCCAAGGTACTTTATGAGTGCAGGAAACCAGCCCAGGGGATGAGCTGGAGCCATGCATGGAATGGTTTGGGAATGTTCAGCAATCTCATCCGATTTGATGCCAGGTTTTACAGGACTCTCCTTTCTAATCAACCTCATTAACTGCGGAATTCTTCTGCTGCTGCTTCGGGAGCTCCAAGCTCTCTGCAGGCCGCGGTTTGTGCAGTAACAAATTTCAGTGCAGTTCCCAGCATTGAAGCCAACCCAACAATGGTTCCTTTGATACTGATATTCCTGGAGGGAAAAGGAAAGAAAAGGAGCCCTTCAAGAAACGCACTGGCCTCTTTCTCCCCCAGTCCCCTGCCCTCTCATCTCCAAAGGAATTTCTTGATTGTTCTTTCCAACACCGTTACAAACTTACTTCAAGGGAAGGGAAAAGAGCTTCTTTTTTTTGGGCTTTTTTTCTCTCTGCTCCCCCGAGTGCTCCTGTTTTGAGTCCTTCAGCCTGATCTCTGTTCAGCAGGGCTCCTCTGCTGACCACAAAGGCGGCAAAGAAACGCTTTGAGCAGAAGTTACTCGAGAACTTTTTTTTTTCCCGTCTTCTCAGAGAATTTCCTAATGGTGTGGGAACATGGGGAGTTCAAGGTTGCTTTCCTGCAGCTTCCACTGTTTCTCGAGGCCTTGAAATCATGTTTGAAATCCCACAGATGTATCCACACAGCCCTGGGAGTAATTCTGAGCCATTTACTTCCAAAGGTGAGTCTGCTCAGGGAAGGCGGCGCAAGGAAGGGCTGCGGGGTGGGTGTAACAGGTCTCTGAGTGTTTCTTTGTTAGCTTAAGGAGCCTTAGAGGTCACCTGGGCTGTTTTATTCCACAAAAAAAGTGCCTGTTTATCACCACACCAGGTCTGTTTGCTCAGGCAGAGTGAAACCTGCTCCTTCACCAGCTGTAATCTGGAATTGTTGCAGGGAAAAATCGAGTTGATCCTATTGATTTCTCAAAAGAATACGCATTTTTGTTGTCTTTTTTTCCCTCCCATCTCCACTTCTTTTCAGTTCTTTCTCTCATCATTTCTTCCCCATCTTCTTTTTCCCTTTTACAAAGCAGCAGCGGCCAAAATGTCAGACTCAGCACCTCGGTTCACTTGAAAATCAAACAAAAAGAGAGTTCTGACACCTCAGTCCTCTCAAAAGCTCCAGATAGGTGTCAGTCCCTAAAGAATGTAAATTGAAGACCTCTGTGGACTAGATCTGTTTATTCCAGCTGGGAATCTCACCCCCAGTTTGTGAATTCCCAAGTTCAGGGTTCAGGACAGATTCAGGGTTTGATATTCTGGGGTAGAGCAGAGGCAGAGCTGAGCCTCAGGTCAGCCCAGTGTTCTCACTTAGGGTTTCGTGTGATTTCTGCTTTCATGGGAGGGAGCAGCGTGGGCATCAGGGAATGACAAAACAGCTCTGGAGCAGCTGAGGTCCCCCAGCAGGGAAGAACCTCCAGGAGGACTCTGTGACACAACACACCAAATAAACACGAGTGGCACTGAAAATACAGCTCTGCTTTCCTGGGAGGGCACAGTTTGTGTCCTGTCCGAGTTCATCTGACAGACAGTGAGTAAATGCCTGACCTGTTCTGTGTTTCCCAGCAGACTGACCCCATAAAGATAATCCTCAATTCCCCTCCTCCTGCCTCAGCTTGTTCCATCCCCGGAAGTGTCCAAGGCCAGGCTGGACAGGGCTTGGAGCAACCTGGGATAGTGGGAGGTGGCCCTGCCCATGGAACTGGCTGGGCTTTAAGGTGTCCCCCAACCCAAACCTTTCTGGGACGCTGTGATTTAAATCTGGCACTGTTTGGGCCACATATCTAAAATGTTGGCTTTTTCTCTGGCTTCTGGAAGATGCTGAGGAGTGAGGAAAGAGCAGTGGCTCTGTGTTGGGACCACTGTTTACGATTTTCATCAGGAGCTGTCAGGGTCACCTTAGCCCTCCGCAGATCAGTGACTCCGGCTGCCTCCGCAGACCAGAGCTTGCCTCAGTCAGGCTGGTTTGTCAGAGGCCTCCTCTGGTGGATTTAAAACTCTCCTCAAAGGAGGCAGATGGAGCAAAGCCAATGCAGAGCCGGTTCTAAAGCTCGGCTCTAAATGGTAAAGAGTCTTCGTGATTTGGGATGTGTTACCTGCGTGTCCTGAAGGTTTAGAGAATCCTGGAATGGTTTGGATGGGAAGGACCTGAAAGCCCATCCAGCGCCACCCCTGCCATGGGCAGGGACACCTCCCACATCTCAGGGTGCTCCAAGCCCCGTCCAACCTGGCCTTGGACACATTTCCTCACTTTAACCCAATTACGCCCTGACTGACAGCAATAAAATGGGATATTTTGCTCTTTTCTTTGGCTTTGCAGAGGTGTTGCTGTGACAACAACCTGTCCCAGCTATTAGAGAGTATCAGATGATGGAAAATGTTCTTTCCATTCCCGTCTCTCTCCTTTATTTGCTTTCTAACCTTGCCATGTGCTTTCTGCCCTGCTCGGGGATATTCTGCTCTCACCCCCTGTTCCTGCTGCTGGATTGGGGTCAGGAGGTGTCCCCAGCAGTGATAGACTGCAAAGGTGCAGAGGCAGATAAACCCTCCTCAAAACCACTTGTGAGAATGAAGCCAAGGGTATATATTTAGAAATCCATTTAGGTCTCCCCATCTTGCTTAAAATGGAATTGATAATAATAATAATAATACCTGGCTGGGCCGTGCACTTAATGAAAAGCAGCGAATGGGAAAGTTAACAAATGTAAAAGTTGAATTTTTCATGGGAGCTTTGCTTTTCCGGTAAGCTTTTAAAGCCCTATTCTCATTGGAAGCAATCTAGTGATACATTTAACAAATGTCAAGATGAAATGCTTCAGCAGAGATCAAAAGGAGCGAGGTTTTATTGTGCTGCTCTTGCAGCATTGATAGCCTGGATTGAACTTTCATGCTAAGGATCAATAGCTTTATTTGATCAAATATGGGGAGCTATCAAAGCCATCGGGCTCTACCTAAAGGACACTTCAGATTGAGCTGCCTCCCTCGAGAGCACTCGGGCTCTTCACTTCAGGCTTTGATATTTGCTCGTGTCCCTGTTTGTTTGGAAATTGGGTTTTAATTAATTTAAAATAAAAACCGCGCTTGGGTTGTTGTCTGTTCCTGAGTGCTCTCCGCACTCCATGGGGATCAAAGCCACCACGTGCACCAAGAGGCCAGTGCTGGTCCTGGGTTTGAAATCTGGTGGTGTTGGAAGGCTTCAAATCCCAAGGAATTCCCAAGAAGTGATGCAGTGAGGCTGGAAGCTCAAAGGGCCTCAGAGGGGAGGACACCACAGCCCCTTGTGCTGATGGCTGAGGAGGAAGGGCAGAGATGCCTCTCCTGAGGTGAAAACTCAACAATTTGCCCCCAAAACTCAACCATTTGCCCCCAAACATCCCCCCAGTCTTCCCCTCCCTCCATCCCACCTCCCCCATCGATGATTAAGAGCTTTTCCTGGTGAACTTGGAACAAACATTTGCGTTGATCAGCAGAAAATTCGGTGGCTTTAGAAGACTTAAATCCCAAGGAATTCCCAACAAGGGTTGCAGTGGGGCTGGAAGCTCAAAGGGCCTCAGAGGGGAGGACACCACAGCCCCCTGTGTTGATAGCAGAGGAGAAGGGACAGAGATGCCTCTGCCGAGCTGGAAACTCAACAATTTGGCCCCAAAACTCCCCCAAGTCTTCCCCTCCCTCCATCCCACCTTCCTCATTGATGTCCAGTTCCTGTTGAACTTGGAACAAACATTTGTGTTGATCAGCAGAAAATTCAGTGGCATTAGAAGACTTAAATCCCAGGGAATTCCCAAGAAGTGATGCAGTGAGGCTGGAAGCTCAAAGGGCCTCAGAGGGGAGGACACAACACTCCTTATGCCCATGGCTGAGGAGGAGGGGAAGGGACAGAGATGCCTCTTCTGAGCTGGAAACTCAACCATTTGCCCCCAAAACTCAACCCTTTGGCCCCAAACATCCCCCCAACCTTCCCTTCCCTCTATTCCACCTCCCCATCAATGGTAAAGAGCTTTTCCTGTTGAACTTGGAACAAACGTTTGTGTTGATCAGCAGAAAATTCAGTGGCATTCGAACACTTAAATCACAAGGAATTCCCAACAAGGGACACAGTGAGGCTGGAAGCTCAAAGGAGCATTGCAGGGGAGGACACTGGAGCTCCTTGTGCTGATGGCTGAGCAGAAAGGGCAGAGATGCCTCTTCTGAGCTGGAAACTCAAAAATTTAGCCCCAAAACTCCTCCAAGTGTTCCCCTCCCTCCATCCCACACCCACCATCAATGATTAAGAGCTCTTGGCTGGTGAACTTGGAACAAACATTTGTGTTTATCGGCAGAGCTGCCGAAAGAGGAAAGCGGTGGGAGCAGGTGGAGGTGGCGGGGGGAGAGGGAAAGAATTGGAAGGACACGGGGAGGAGAAGGAACAAACACCAGAAGTGAGCTTCCCCCCACACTTGAGAGCAGCTTGGCTAAAGGAGCATTTCAGCTCCAATAAAAGGAACGGCAGAGGCTGCAGGAAGTGGAGAGGGCTGGGATGTGGTGGCAGGTCCTGGTGGGTGGAGAGGGGGTTCTGTAAAGCCCTCGGAGCGTCTGTTTTCCTCTGACAACGGGCCCTGAGCCTTATGGCTGATTCTTGTGACAAAAAAAGGGCTTCAACTTCTCCTGAGCCGGATGAGCTGTGGGGTTTGGGGAGCTCACCTGTGCCCAGGTGAGGATCTGTGTGGATGGAGGAGCGGAGGGATGAAGCACCTCTGCAGGGATGGGTGCTGTGCTGGTGATGAGAACCTGTCCTGTCAGCAGAGATGAAACACCAGGGCCTCCCTAGTGAGACTGAAGGTGGGGTTTAGCCCTGAACCCCAGCTCAGAGAGGTGTCAACACCTCTGGAAGTGACATTACAGGCAGAAATGTGGCTTTTCTCCTTCCTCCTGCCCCACCTTTGCTGCTTCCTCACATTAATTTCAGCACAACAGAGCCAGGAGGGAGGCTGGGAACAAGCTGGAGAGGAAAACTCTGCGGTGCTGGTGGTGCTGGGAGCCCAAGAGGCTGAAGATTTGAGGGAATATTTCAACAGTGCATTAAATCAGCCTGCACTGAACCCGGTTTTATTTCACTCATTGCAGCAGAGCTTGTTCGGTGTTGTTCCAAACAAATCAACAACCAAATAAAAGGCTTGGAATCCCAGAATAATTCCGGTGGGAAAAGAGCTCTGAGACCATCCCTGCCAGCTTCAGGGCAGGGTTGCATGGGATATTGGGAAGGAATTGTTCCCTGGGAGGGTGGGGAGGGGCTGGGATGGAATTCCCAGAGAAGCTGTGGCTGCCCCTGGATCCCTGGAAGTGCCCAAGGCCCGGTTGGATGGGGCTTGGAGCCACCTGGGACAGTGGGAGGTGTCCCTGCCCATGGCAGGGGTAGCACTGGGTGGGCTTTAAGGTCCTTCCAACCCAAACCATTCCATGATTCCATAAATATCCACTATTTTGAGCTTAAACCTGCCCTGTGCAGGGGTCTGAGCCTGCTCAGTGGGATCTGGAATTCGGGGACACTCGGGTGACTGTGGCAGTGACATCGGGAGTAACCCCTCTCTTGCCTTGGCAGCCTGAGTGTCCCCGCGAATCTTCAGCCTTGAGCACAACAATCCACTGAGAACGACAAAAAAGCAAAGGATTGTTCTGGGCCAGCCACCCTGAGAGCAGGAATTGTTATTTCCTTAACCAGATTTACTAATTATGGTGGTAATTAAAGCCACTGAGCAATGGCTGCTGCCTTTCTCCAGCCTCTTTAGATTTCGGGAGGGGTCCTGCTGATCAATTTTTGTGTTTTCCATCCTTTTAGCTGCAGTGGAATCTGTATCCCTGCCTTTGTAGACACATCCCGGTCTTCCCCAATTAAATCCCCTGGGAGAGCAAATGATTCCGCAGGTGATTAAGTACCCCCTAAAATTATCAACTGTTGAAGAGAACCTTCATTTTGTGTGGAAAGGCAAGAGGAAACATGATCCCATTGAATGGGAAATGGCATAACAGAGCACACAAGGTGGAATTCGCTGTCTTAAGTGTCAGCACGTGCTCGGATCCTGTTTAGAGCCTCCAAACTGGAGCTAAATTCCTCAGAGGAGTAGTCCTGGATCTCTTTATGGGGATAAATTTCGTCTCCCAGCAATGCCCGTCCTGACCGAAATAAATTGCTGGAGGGAGTTGCTGTGCCTGGGAGGAAACGTTCTGGAAGGGGGATGAGTGATGCTGCAGAAATTTCTCTCCTGGTGGATTCAGTTCTGTTCATCCCCTCCCAAGCACTCCAGGAAAAATGCTCCTGGTTTACATATTCCAGCCCAAAAGAGCCGAGCAGTCAGGGTTGTGCTGGGAAGTGATGGAAAACCCGGATCCGGGCATGTGTTACTGCCTGCACTGCATTCCAGGACACTGGGAATTAAACACCTCCGCTTAGGGGTCTCCTCTGACCATTACGAGTCTCCTTCTCTCCGTTTGCTCTTTGTCATCCGGACATTTTGTCTTTTATCTCTTGGAGATGCCGGGAAAAATAAATTGTTTCTGAAAATCTCCAGAACAGAGAGGTGAGAGTAATAAAAAATCCGTGGAGGAGCTTGAATTGGATCTGGGGGAAGCTTTGGGGGAATGTGCTGGAAATCAGGGGTAGGAGCTCTCAGGGAACAACCAAGGACCTGACAAAGTGAGGGATGGATGTTGGCTAAGTGAGGACAACCTGCCCTGGGCATCGTGGATCCGACCCTGGTGAGGGGAGGGAAGGGATGGAAGAGGGAAATAACCAGGAAAGATGGAATTGCTCTGTTTTGGAGCTCAGAGTGTCCTGAAAGTGTGGCTGCCCCATCTCTGGAAGTGCCCAAGGCCAGGCTGGATGGGGCTTGGAGCACCCTGGGATAGTGGGAAGTGTCCATGGCAGGGGGTTGGAATGAGATCATCTTTAAGGTTCTTTCCCACCCAGTTCCATGATTCCATGACACAGCCAGGCTGTATTTCCCAGCTTTCAGTTCTTTGTCTCCAAAATTGACTTTTCATCTGCAAAATTGCCCCTTGGAGGGTTTGCTCTGCCACAACACTTCTGATGGTGTGACCTGTCCTTTCCTCCTTCCCAGGCTCACTGATGGTTCTTGAAAGGATTTTTATGGGATTTGAGTTATTGGGGTTCATCAATTGAACCTGAAGGGAATTAGGGATGGAAACTGTGCTGATTCCAAAACAAATCCCCGAGCTGGGGTGTGAAATCCCAGATCCCCAAGCTGGGGGGTGAAATCCCAGATCCCGTGTGCACATCCCCGTTGCTGGTGGGTTGTTTTGAAGGGATTTTCAAAAGCGTTGTTTTTAAATTCCAACATTTATGCCTTTGGAGGTATTTTGTCTGTTGGATCGAGAACACAAAAATGTCATTTCCAAAATTTCCTCCAGCTCCTCCTTAGGAGGAATTGAATATCCTAAATCTTCCTTCAGTCCCTGAAACCTTGGCAATGTTTTTCTCCCACTCAGCTGAGCGGGAGGGCTGATTCCAGAATGTTTAATAAAAAGAAAATGGCATTTCAGGCTTTGCTGATGCAACACTGCATGGAGCTGTCACTTCCCTGCTCCCTGCAAACAACCTGGGATAAAACACCCGGAATCTGGGAGCTGCAAATGGAAAATTCTTCTGGCTCCAACCCACTTCCCTTTGTTGCATCAGCAGGAGGAGTATTTCTGGAGGAGGCAGAGTGACAGATTGGCATCCCTGCCCAGGCACGTGACTCCCGATTTATCTTCCCATGGATTCTGTGGAGTCTGGAGGTGTCAAAATAAAGGAAAATAATCCCGAGCTCTTCCAAGCAGCTCCGCTGTGAGGCAGCTGATTGGTGCTGTCAGTTGTTACAGGGTGAGCTGCAGCGACTGCTCAGGGTGGATCTGCCCGTCCTGGAGCTGAAAGGAGCTGAAATTCCACATTCCATGGGGGTTCCAGTTGTCAGATCAAAGGAGCATCCCGTCAGTTCCGATTTGCTGCTGCTTCCCTGAAATTTTCAAGGGCTGAATCCTCCACCATCCCTACCCAGGTGTCAGCTTTGCAACACTCTGAATCCAACCTGTTGCCTTTTGATAAATGTGGCCAACAAAAATTCATTTTAAATGTCAGGGAACGTGCCTGACATACCCCAGGAAAACTAGGAAATGGGAATCGTCAAAATTCCCAACCCACCCGGTTGATTTTGGTCCTTGTTTGGCTTCGTTTGGCTGTTTCTGCCATTTAAGAGGAGTAAAAAGCCAAGCTCGAGGCTGACAATCTCAGTTCCTTTTAATTAGGTTTAAATCCTGCAGGATTGAAGTCAATAGCTGGGAATTGTCTCCATGGCTGCAGTAAATCATTGGGAATTCGATCACTGGAAGAGACAGTCCTGAAACACAGGTTGGTGCTTGCTCTGACTCAGTAGGTGTTTAATGAGGTAAATGCAGGTGATTCTTCCAGTTTCAGTGTTTCTGGGCAATTTTTTTTGCATGTATTGGCCCAAAAAATGTAAAAATTTGGGAGCTGGCCTGCTAAATACCAGAATAATAAATACTGAAGGGGTTTAATACGTTATAATAAATATTAATATAATATACAAATATTATAATAAATAACCAATTGTGTGCAGAAGTTCTAAAAAAGTGCATCCATTAAGAAGTTGGGGTCGCATAAATTTTGCCATTTTTCTCTGTATCTAATATTAAAAATATTAATATTAAAAATATTAATATTAAAAATATTTAAGATTAAAAGTTAATGCAATTAAATTAAGCTTTGGTAAGTGAGCTCAAGACATCAAAGTGATGATAGAGGGAGAGAATATTTTGATTTTCCTGGTCTCTGCTGTCACATCCTTCTCCTGCCCATCCTCTTGGAGAGGTAAATTCCCAAATTCTCCTTTCAATGTGTGATCTCAGCTGGCACAGGAATTGCCTGTGGATGGTCAGTTTGGGTCTCTTCTTGATCTCCAAGCGGGAATTTCTCAGTGACCTTTGGCAGTGGTCAGTGTCTACTCATCCATAAAATCATGGAATTGTTTACCTTGGAAAAGCCCTCTGAGGTCACAGAGTCCAACCGTGCCCAGCACTGCGAAGGCCACCCCAATCCATGTCCCCAAGTGCCACATCCGTTGTTAAATCCGCCCAGGAATGGGGGCTGCCATGGACAGGAAAACCCCTTCCATGCAGGAATTGTCCCAGTTTCCAACCTGCACCTCCCCTGGCACAGCTTGGAGCTGTTCCCCTTCCTCCTGTCCCTTGTGTGATGTGGGCATGGCTTCCTCTGCTTTCATTCCCTCCAATTCATTTCTCTGCGAGTTGCAAAACTCCAGACGGAATGTTTTGAGTGGGAAACGGGGATCTGAACGGAAGAACAACACGAGCAGAAGGCTCTGGCTGATGCCAGTAAATTCCTCATCACTGTAACTTCTCCACAAACATCAGCAGGGGAGGATTCAAGGGGAAGAAAGGACTAATTCTGAAGTAATTGAGTCAAAATTCCTTCACACACAATTTTTTACACAGTGGTCCTGGGAAAATCCGGTGGCAAATTTAATGGGAATGGATCCCAAACGCACCAACATTTGTGTGGTTTAAACAGGAAGGGGTTTAGTGTTGGCTGCACCTCATTTCCCAGGTTGATAAAGAGAGGTTGGTGTCTCACAGACTGGATTTCAGCTGGATTTGTGCGTGTGGAACACGGATACAGTCCCAGGAATAAACTCCAAGGGCCGAGCCTCCCCCACCACGAGTCAGGAGGAGCGAGACAGGACGAGCCTGAGAGAGCAGGAGGGATGTGGACGGCAAAGCACAGGAGTGGATGTGGGCATTGATTTGGGATTAGAACTCCTGGGATTCATCCAGGTGTGAGCCCTGGTGCTGCTTTTGGGTGGAACCCCTGGAAGTGGGGGAGCACGGTTAGGTTGGGGTCACTTCAGCCGATTAAACTTTTATCGGGGGATCCTTTCTTTTTGCTCCCTGTTCTGTTGCAGATGGACAACGGGCAGGTTTAGGTGGGGTATTGGGAAGAAATTCCAATGTGTGTATCATTAGGATAAAGCTGGAGCTGCTCTGGAGCCAGGCTGGGAGAGCTGGGAATGTCCAGCCTGGAGAAGAAAAGGCTCCAGGGAGACCTCAGAGCCCCTTGCAGCGGGGACATCATAAGAACATCCTTATTTCACACACTGGAGTGGGACATCCAGGCCTGGGGCAGCCAGAGCTTCACCACCCTCACAGGGAGGAATTTCTTCCCAATATCTCATCTAAATCTCCCCTCCTTTAGTCTAAAACTGTTCCCCTTTGTCCTGTCTCTCCATCTCTTGTCCAAAGTCCCTCTCCAGGGAGTCCTTAGAGCACCTTCCAGGGCCTAAAGGGGCTCCAGGAGAGCTGAAGAGGGACTGGGGACAAGGGGTGGAGGGACAGGATGAAAGGAAACAGTTTTGAACTAAAAGAGGGGAGATTTAGATGGGATTAGATTGGGAAGAAATTCCTCCCTGTGAGGAGGTGAGGCCCTGGCACAGCTTTCCCAGGGAAGCTGTGGCTGCCCCATCCCTGGATGTCCCACTCCACCCCTTGTCCCCAGGTCCCTCCCCAGCCCTCCTGGAGCCCCTTTAGGCCCTGGAAGGTGCTCTAAGGACTCCCTGGAGAGGAACTTTGGACAAGGGATGGGGAGACAGGACAAAGGGGAACAGTTTTAAACTAAAGGAGGGGAGATTTAGATGAGATATTGGGAAGAAATTCCTCCCTGTGAGTGTGGTGAAGATCTGGCTGCCCCAGGCCTGGATGTCCCACTCCGGTGTGTGAAATGAGGGTGTTCTTCCTCATTCCTGATCAGGGAGCAATTCCAGCAGGGGAGGAGAGAAAGGCAAAGTGGAGCAGCACAGCAAGGCCAGGCCTGGCTTTGTTGGCAATTTCCTTCCTTATTTCACCACACAAATAGTCGAGCGTGAATATCAGGAATGCGGCGCCATTTCCCGCGGGATCCAGACCCGCCTCACCTATTTCAGATATTTCCGTATTGGAGCTGTCAGTGTTTCCAACTCTATCAAGGCCGAAACAACCACAGGATCCAGGGATGAAAGAGGAGACTTGAAAAGGCAAAGTGAGCCGCGTTAGGCCAATTTAATTTAAATGTGCTGGATCCAGCCCAACGCTCTGGCTCCGCTGTGTCCGTGCAGTTCCTGAGAGAGGGAAGGGGATTTAAAGCAGGCCTGGCTGAAGATGAGGGGAACTGGAATCAGCAGAGGTTTGGAATGGTTCTGTACTCAGCTCGGAGCACTCTCAGGTGAGGAGGGGGGGAGATGTGGCGGCGGTGCTTGGGAATGCCGGCCTAGCTGTGGAGATTCCTGTGCCTCAAACGACGGCAAAAGTGATTCGTGGTGGCGCAGGGAGGAGGGAATGATGAAGGGAATTTGGGATTTGCCCTCGCATGGCTCTGAGAAGGGCAGCTCAGCTCTGTCCCACTGCAGGGTTTGTCCTGCATGTGTTGATGGAGCTGCTGAGCTCCAAGTGGATGTGGGCCCTGCCCGGTCTGCCCAGGTGCTTCCACACGCTGCAAAACATCCCTGGAAAGCTCCTCAGGGGACAGAATCTTTTATTTGTCAGTTCAGAGCTGGCAGGAAACAGGGAAAGGGGAACTGTGGGACAAAGTCACTGCTGGGTTAACACTGGTGACAGAGGGTCCCTGTGAAGCACCTCCCTGGCTGGTGTTAAAGATCAGGATAAAAAAATGGGATTGTAAAAGGTGCTCCAGGGGCTGGAGAACCTCTGCTCTGGAGAGAGGATGGGAGAGGTGGGAATGTCCAGCATGGAGAAGGGAAAGATCCAGAGAGAGCTCAGAGCCCCTTCCAGGGCCTAAAGGGGTTCCAGGAGAGCTGGAGAGGGACTGGGGACAAGGGACAGGACACAGGGAATGGCTTCCCACTGCCAGAGGGCAGGGATGGATGGGATATTGGGAAGGAATTCCTCCCTGGGACGGTGGTGAGGGGTTGGGCTGGAATTCCCAGAGCAGCTGTGGCTGCCCCTGGATCCCTGGCAGTGCCCAAGGCCAGGCTGGAGCAGCCTGGGACAGTGGGAGGTGTCCCTGCCCATGGCAGGGGTGGCACTGGGTGGGATTTGGGGTCCTCTCCAACCCAAACCATCCCAGGATTCCACGGTTTTATAGGACCTTCCATTCCAGGCTATTGGCCTGTGAGTGGAATTTCCACGTGAGAGATTTAATAAAAGCCACCAGAGCTCATTGTGCGATTTAATAAAACCTCAGAGCCCTGGGATTAGGAAGATGCAGCCCAGAATAATCCATGGAGCTCCTGATGACTGGGAGACAATTCCTGCTCCAGCCCCACCGATGTGAGTGGGATTTCACAGCAGCTCCTGTGCTTAAAGTTTTCCTGAGGCAGAAAAAAAAAGGGAGGCAAAACCTTGGAATATAATTAAATCTTTTGGATCATTATGGATTCAATTACTGAGGGAAAAACAAGGAGATTTGGGTGATACAATGTTCCCACTCAGGAATCTTTGGGGGTTTTCCAGATGCTTTTTCCGTTTGCTTTGTTTCCTTTTTTCATTTCAGGGGTTTTTTGAACAACGAGGTGTTTTTCTGAACAAGTTTTCCATCGGCTGAGGAAGGATCTTGTTTGGTGCTATGGGAAAAACCTGCATTAGCAGGAGCAGAGGAACGTTGTTTGGATGGAAATCTCTGTTCAGATTCCAGCCTGGATGCTGAACAAGCCGGAGCATTTGTTCTCCCTGTCTTTGCAATCCCCATGGAAAACCTCGGGGAGCTGCACGGCTCTTTCCTCTGCTGCTTGTTCTTGTCTCTACTTCCAGGGAAAAGAGTCTGGGTGGGAGATTAAACTACTCAGAGAAGCTTCCAGAGGCAAATCTTGGCAATCCCACCATTCCCAATCAGTTGGTATCAATTTGGGGGAAAATCACCCGGAATTAGATAAAACTCCCTCAATAATTCCTGTTCCAGAGGGGGCTGGAGTTAAGGAATGACCACTTTGGGGTGAATTTTCAGCAGGGTTTGTTTTTCTCTCCCTGTTACCCCCAAAGTGCATTTCCAGAGCTCTTAACGACTGGAAAATTGTTGGATGGAGCCACCCCCTGTAATGGGACATTCCAGCAATTTATTCCCCACAAGATTTTAGCCCCAAAAATGAGAACTTTGGGCAGCCTCGAGGGCAGCTGGGAAAACCTGGAGAGCCTCCCCTTAGACAAAAATCTCTTTACCATGGAAAATTTTTCTCCAGGGTTTGTTTGGGGCTGTGGAAAATGGAAGCAGAATGCTGCACGCTCAGGAAAGTTCATTTACCTGACAGGAGAACTCCAAATTCACCCTTCCCCTGCTTGACACGAGCGAAAAAAAATCAGAATTTGAGGTCTTGGAGGTTATTTTAATTCAGAGCAAAAACTGGGTTTGAGGTCAGCTACCCTTTGGATTCAGTATTTGTGCAGAATATTCCTGAACTCCTCTTTCCGGGGTTCAGCAGGGATGAAGCAGCAGGGGGTGGATTCTTTGTTCCCTTCTCCAGACCATTTTTAGCCGGATTTTACCTGGATTTGGCCTCTCCCTTTGGTTCTCCCCGAAGGCAGCAGCCTCTTGGATTGGCACTGCCGACATCAATCCTTTCCTTTCCAGACACATGGAATGAATTCCAGCGCTGCCAATCCCTGATTTTCTGCCGGGGGTGCTGCTCCCTGTTGTTCTAATGGACTAAAACAGAGTTTGGAGCTTGCTCTCATCTCCTCCGAGCCCTGAAATCCTGGAGTTTTCCATCAGGGGAGTTTTTCCACCCCCTGAAGTGATTTTCCCTCCCATCCCAACAAATGGCAGCTCCGTGGAGTCCTGCCCTGCTCCTGAGCCCAAGGGCCAAAATCCCAGCCGAGGATCAGGAGCGGCACTGGAGCAGCTGCTCCTTTCCTGGATTATTGTGGAGTTCAGAGCACGGAAAACGACGGGAAAATTGGGAAGGGAGGGAATGAGAGGGAGGAAAAGGCTCTGGCTCAGGAAATCAGCCACCGGAACCTGTTCCTGCCCCCGTCCTGTTCCCGGCATGGTTCCGCTGCTGCTCCCAGGAATCCTTTGGGGTTTGTTTCAAATGTTCACGTCTTGGTGTGGAAAGGGAAATTTATCTTTTTCTTTTTATTTTGTTTTTATTGATTAGGTTAAATCCTAATCTAAAGCTTTAAGTGCCACCTTGACATGATTAGAGAGTTTTTATGTGATATCAGCATAAATGGGCAGAGGAAAGCAGTGTCAAAATAAAATAAAATAGAGTAAAATAAAATAAAATAACTTAAATTAAATTTTAAAAGATAAAATAAAATTAAAATAAAATAAAGTTATTAAAATTAAATAAAGTAAAATAAAAATAAATTCAATTAATGTGAATTTTAAAAAATAAAAATAAAATAAAATAAAATAAAATAAAATAATAAAATAAAATAAAATAAAGCTTTGCACCATGCTCTGATGTTTGAGCCACTGATTCCAAGCAGTGCCTCCAAATGAGTGGGATCTCTTCAACTGCATGGAAAATTCTGGATTTTTCAGTTCCAGAGCACCAGAATTCCTGAGAAATTGGAATTCCAGCCTTGTGTCCTTCCGTATTTACCGAGGAGCTGAGGAATTGCAAACACAGAATGATCTTCCCTGGGACTCGTTAAAACCTGGGACCGAGGTCCTGCTTTGACTTCCCTCGTCTGCACAACAATCATTCCAATAAAACCTGGCAGCAGCATTCCCAGCATCCTCCCAAATGGATAAAAATCGGGATTGTTTGGTTATTTTCCAACTAATCAAAATTACGGATGCATCCTGGATGGATGCTGGTACCTGAGGCTCCTTTTCCTCCTCTCCTCCTGCTCCTTGTGCATTTTAACACCGCCAGGACGGGCTGGAATTCCACATTTTGCAATCAGGGCACGTTTTGCCAAGCCTTGCCAGCCTTGGAGCCCATCAGGATTCAGGGAGGTGCAATCACACCTGGGAAATCTGAATTTCCACGGTGATAAGGCTGGGACAGGAATGGGTCTGGGACAAAATGGATAAATCCTCGCTGGGAAGGGTTGGATCAGAGGGAGACACCTCCTCATCCACCCTGGACTGGAGCTGGGAGATACAAAATCCCGTCCCTGACATCCTCATTCCTGAGGGGTCGTTTTGGGGCCGTTTGCACCAAGAAATGGAATTTTTGGGTGTCTCATTTTGGGTTAAGTTGTTGAGCCACCACACTGGAGAAGTTTGGGAATTCTTGGGAATTCCCTGGGGGGTTCTGAGTGCAGGCAAGGGCGTCCCAGGCTGTGGAGTCATAGAAAATGTTGGAAACAATTTCCAAGACGATGAAGTCCAAGCGTGTGTGTGAAGACAGCCGGGATTTTAATTGGATTTTCCTGGTTTAACTCCTGGTTTAAATAATCACAGAATCCCAGACTGGTTTGGGTTGGAAGGGACCTTAAATCCCACACCTCCCCGTATCCCAGGGTGCTCCAAACCCCGTCCAACCCAGGCCTTGGACACTTCCAGGGGTCCAGGAGCTTCCCTGGGCACCCAATAATGAAGAGTCTGAGCAATCCCAACAATAAAAACTTCAGCCAGGAGGAAAAGAGAGGACTTTTTCCAAGAGTTCATTAAATCCACGGAAATCCAGAGCCTTTCTGCTCCTTCCAGTGCATCGCAGTAAGTCTTATAATTATCACAGAATCAGTTACAGAAAACCCTTCTGACCCAAATGAGTTCTTTAAGGGTATAAAGCAGACAAGGCTCAGACCTAAACTCCGAGTGAGTTGCACTGGGATTATTTCTCTCATCCTTGTGATGTTCAAAGTTTAAAAAGTGGAGTTTAGTCCTGATTAGGAAAAGAAATTGGGAATTTTCGTGCTTTCAGCTCCCAACAATGGGTGCAAATGGTGTTTCCCTGTTCCATCTCCCACGGAACGAGCTGTGCACAAAGAGCTCCCAGGTATCGTTATTATCACTAATTACACACTTTGTGTTTAATGAAAGGGTCCTGTCTCCTGTCAGAGGCTTTCATGAAATGTTGATTTTTGCTCCTAATCAACTTGAAACATAAAAGCAGCAGCTCCCGAACAAATCAGTGAACTTTGTGTTTGCCCTGTGCTGCTTTGGAAGCTTTCCAAGCTCTTTGTAGCGTTATCCACCTTTTCTTGCAGGCTGGGGGAGAGCAGCGGCTCAGCAGGACTCCCATGAATCCATCACATCTGGAGCAGCGTGGAACCAACAAAATCCTTACCCTGGGTTTAGTTCAGCCCCGCAAATGCATTTTCCCGTGGCGGGTTTTCCTCTCAGCAGTCTGGGAAGGTGACTGGGATGAGCTCTGGAATTCTCTCCCGATAAATGAAGATGATGAAAGGCTCTGTCACGTGGAATAAGTCACCTCCCTAAATCCTGCCCCTCTCGAGCCTTTCTGAACCCGGCTCTGAGCTCCTGTGGGCCCCAAAATCTTCTGAGATGTTGGGAATTTTAAATCAATCCAGGGAATGGTTTAGGTTGGGAGGGACCTTAAATCCCATCCCACCCCTGCCATGGGCAGGGACACCTCCCACTGTCCCAGGGTGCTCCAGCCCGGCCTTGGGCACTTCCAGGGATCCAGGGGCAGCCACAGCTCCTCTGGGAATTCCATTCCAGCCCCTCCCCACCCTTCATTCCTTCTCAATATCCCATCTAAATCCACCCTCTGGCAGTGGGAAGCCATTCCCTGTGTCCTGTCCCTCCATCCCTTGTCCCCAGTCCCTCTCCAGCTCTCCTGGAGCCCCTTTAGGCCCTGGAAGGGCTCTGAGCTCTCTCTGGATCCTTCCCTTCTCCCTTGGACACTTCCAGGGATGGGGCACCTTCTCTGGGAATTCCATTCCAGCTCTTCCCCACCCTCACACGGAACAATTCCTTCCCAATCCAATCTAAACCTGCCCAAAATGGCTTTGTTTTGATTATTTGTTTGCTAATTAGCATGTAAACACCAGCCTGTGGGGAAATGGCATTGTGCTATAGAAACCAGGCCTATCCCTCAGCGTTAGGAAGTTCTGTTTATCCAGGGAAAACTGAAAATCACCCACCACACTCCGGCTCCAGGGAGTATTCCTGGCTGGTTTTTGGGAAGCTGGTGGCTCCTCTGGCTTTGTGTTTGGCCCCATCCTCAGCTCCTTTTTGGAAGGAGCAGGAAGCAAAGAGAGTTTGGGGATCTCTTTGTGCTTCCCATGGTTCAGGCCCATGGAGTTTTTATATGGATTCGGGATTCAAAGCCAAAGTGGGGAAGGAGCCAACCTTTGTAATCAATTCCTCAGCATTTCCTTGGTTTGTTCCCTGCTTCCCCTTTGGAAGTGGGTGTGGAGGAACACATTTGGGGCAGGGGGAGCTGTGAGGGGCTGGAATCTGGGATAAGAGGCCAGGAAACTTCCAAACCTTTGGATAACAAAGGGGCTATGGCACAGCCAGGTGAAGGACACTGAGGGATGTGGCAGGAGCTGAGGATTCGGGGGAAAAGCAAAACTTTTGGCATGGGAAGGGATAAAAACCCAGGAATTCTTTGTTGAGGAACCTCAGAGGCACCAGCTCAGGCTGTTCCTGTGTGGCTGCACCAGGGAATAAATTGATTTATGGAGCTGGACATCCAGGATTTGCCTTGGGAAACCTGAGGTGGAACTGGGGAAATCTGGATGGATTTCAGTGGCCACAGTCTGGGGGTGGGAGTGTGACTGCCAGAGAATCCCAGCAATGTCAGACTGGGAAGGTTCCTAAACAACGAGATAGGTACCAGATGACGGAATCATGGAATCCTGGAATGGTTTGGAAGGTTCCTTAACAGCAAGACTGGTACCAGATCGTGGAATTGTGGAATGGTTTGGAAGATTCCTTAACAGCGAAACTGGTACCAGATCATGGAATCATGGAGTGGTTTGGGAGGTTCCTTAACAGAGAGACTGGTACCAGATGACGGAATCATGGAATCCTGGAATGGTTTGGAAGATTCCTTAACAGAGAGGTTGGTACCAGATGATGGAATCATGGAATGGTTTAGGAGGTTCCTTAACAGAGAGACTGGTACCAGATCATGGAATCATGGAATCATGGAATGGTTTGGAAGGTTCCTTAACAGCGAGACTGGTACCAGATCATGGAATCATGGAGTGGTTTGGGAGGTTCCTTAACAACGAGACTGGTACCAGATGACGGAACCATGGAATCCTGGAATGGTTTGGAAGGTTCCTTAACAGAGAGATTGGTACCAGATGATGGAATCATGGAATGGTTTGGAAGATTCCTTAACAGAGAGACTGGTACCAGATGATGGAATCCTGGAATGGTTTGGAAAGTTCCTTAACAGCGAGACTGGTACCAGATGACGGAACCATGGAATCCTGGAATGGTTTGGAAGATTCCTTAACAGCAAGACTGGTACCAGATCATGGAATCCTGGAATGGTTTGGAAAGTTCCTTAACAGCAAGACTGGTACCAGATGACGGAACCATGGAATCCTGGAATGGTTTGGAAGATTCCTTAACAACGAGACCGGTACCAGATCATGGAATCATGGAATCCTGGAGTGGTTTGGAAGTTTCCTGAACAGCAAGATTTGGTACCAGATGACGGAACCATGGAATCCTGGAATGGTTTGGAAGTTCCTTCATTAGCAAGATTGGTACCAGATGACGGATCCATATAATCATGGAATCCTGGAATGGTTTGGAAGGTTCCTTAACAGAGAGGTTGGTACCAGATCATGGAACCATGGAATGGTTTGGGTGGGAAGGGACCTTAAAGCCCATCTAGTTCCCATCCCTGCCATGGGACACCTTTCACTTTCCCAGGTCTCACACGAGCTGTTTTGAGGGAACACCCTCTGCTAAAAACATCCCTTTTTTGCCTATTTTAAGCCTATTTCTGCCTCTTCTAAGCCTGTTACAAGGCTGAGTATGCAGGGAGATCTTGGTATAAATTAAATCCGGCCTCATTGTCCATTATCGCCCTCATCCTCTGCCTTTCCTGTCCCCACCTCATTTCCCTGAATTCAAATAATTGAACAAACCAGACTTTGGGACGGGCTTTGAGCTCCTCATCCTCACTGGTTCCTCTCTGGCTGCTTCAATCACTCCACCATTTATAAATTTGCAGTGTGGACAGAGCATTTTCAGGGGAAAATTGAGGTCTGACTTTGAATTCCCACTTTCCTGGAGCTCGCATGGATTCCCGGAATGTCTCTGGGCATGGCACCGACCCTGTTTTCGATAATGCTCCTGTGACCAGAAAAACCAGAGCAGCCCTTCTGCCCCAGAAAGCAATTTAAGATTTAATTAATACTTGAGGGCCACGCTGCTCCAGTGAAACGAGCAGGAAGGTCTCCTCATTTCAGGCCCTAAGTGTCCTACATTTGCTGCTAATTAAAGCAGAAATTTGATATTAAAAAAAATCATTTACAAAATAGAAAATAAAAGAAAGGATCCAGACTTAAACCAATGACTGAACAGCCCTTGTATTCCTTGGGTGTGTTTTATAGCTGGTGTTAAATGTAAAGTGGTGGAGCCTCGGAGATGGAAATTGGGAATGAGAACTCGGGTATGTTTTCTTCCTTCCTAAAAATACCCCTGTGTATGGGGAGGGTTTGCTCTGGGATGATTCAGTGGCTCATCGGTGCAGTAATAGTTACAGAAATTCAAGGAAAACGGTGCTGGAATGAAAGGAATCTCTGGGTATTTGTGTGGCTTCTGTGTGGAAGCAGCACCTGATACCGATTTTCTTTTTTTTCCTTTTAGGTTGATTTGGTTTTTAGAACTCATTTAAAAATCAAACCTGGCTATGTTGCCCTGATGTGCTGCCTTTGTTCAGAGGTTCTCTGCTCCCACTGGATGCATTTCACAAGGCCTGATCTTTTTCTAGGAAAGGGGTTTTAGCTTTTCTGGAATTCCCACCCTCCATCCCTCAGGTGGGATGGGCAGTGTGATTCCAGAAGGGATCAGGTGTCCAAGAGTCTTCAGCTCTACGGTTTTAAAAGGTTTGGAGAACAGATTTCCAATGGATTTTGTAAAATCACTCTCCAAACTTCCCCCTGTGCCCCCCATGGCCACATTTCCAGGTTGTTCCACTTTGCTTGGGATGAGTTTAATTTTGGTTCCTTATTTTAATTTGGCCATTTCGATGCCTGGCCAGGAATTGAGTTTTTTAATGATGCTTTGCTCAAAATGCACAAAACCTGCTCTGTTCCTAAGTGTCTCTCCCTCCTCAATGAGCTGCTCCTCTTGTCCTGACCCGGTTTCCCATTCCCAATCCAGGGCTGAAAAATCGGGAAAATCATCCCCTCCTCCTCCTCCTCCTCCTCCCTTTGTCTGGGGGCTGCACCTACCCAGCATTTCCTCCCTGCCATAAATCGGGATGGGAACTTGCTCCAAAGATTACTTTAAAAACATCGGAGACCTGACACATTTCTGGGATCATGACCGTGTTACCCTGGGATGAGAGCGAGTTCACTTCTCTCCCATTTTTCCATGGGAAATGAGCGTTGGTTCTCCTTTCAGCACGGTGTGCCCGTGATGGATGGGACAAAGCAGGCCAGGGGTTTCATTCCGATGATTTACAGGAGCCCTGCACTCACCCATTTTTCCCCTCGGTCTTGTGGTGTGGTGCCAGGGAGGCTGTAAACAACCCACTGCCCTGTCCAGGAGCGTGCAGCCATCGACCCCAGGGCTTCTCCGTGTGATTGATCCCGGATTCCTGGCACGGAGGAAGCTCTGGGAGGAGGGAGAATGGTTTTGTGCTCTCTCCATACATGGGGGCTGCCTGTGCCTTATAAAACCAGATTTTTTTGCTGCCTTTCCCTGTGTACAGACCTGGCTGTGCTTTAGAAGGGAACTGGTGGAGCTTTTAAAGGATAAATCAACTTCCCATTCAGAGAGAAAATGTTTAGTGCCTCAAAGAGGTGGGTCCAGGCTCCTTAATAATATTTTCATTTCATTCCTGGCCTTGAACCCCTTGACAAAGTGATATTAATGCAATAATTGCCAGGTTAAGTACAGTGCCTTGTCTGCCGTGACCCAGCTGGGTTAATGGCTGGGCTCCACAGCCTGGGAGATCTCTTCCAACCTAAATATTCTTTTACAACTTAAATATTCTTTCCCAACCTAAAAACATTCACTGAAATAATGGAATAAACCCATGTCCTGCCCACAAAACCAGGGCTTTGTCACTCTGGGGGTGGGTGGCAGTCACCCCATCCAGCAGGGCAGGGAGGGGCCTGGGCTGGGCCCGTGGGAGATTTCAGGGTGCAAAAGCAGAGTGAAAACGGTTCAGAGTGACCTAAAATGAAAATGGTTCAGAAGGACCCTAAAATGAAAATGTTTCAGTGGCCTTAAAATGAAAATGGTTCAGAGTGACCCTAAAAGGAAAATGTTTCAGTGACCCTAAGATGAAAATGGTTCAGAGTGACCCTAAAATGAAAATGGTTCAGAAGGACCCTAAAATGAAACTGGTTCAGAGTGACCCTAAAATGAAAATGTTTCAGTGACCCTAAAATGCAAACACGGGGCAGCAGCAAAGACTGAGCCCCTGCTTCCAGAGGACTCAAAGCAGGGCCTGGATTTTGGGGGGATTTCAGGGTGATCCTGCTGTGGGTCACGGGTGCCATAAATGTGTTCAAGCACCGTGACAGGGAAGAGTATTCGGGAGAGGAGCTTCTTTTCTCCCTCTTCCTTCACACTTGCCATCTCCTTAATTAATTCACCCCCAAGCAGAGCAACTTCCTTGAGCTGGGAAGAGTTAAAGGGCCTGGAGCTGGGGAGAGGTGTCTGAATTTGCCTCTTTCTCTTCCAGTGTGACCCTTTGCACTTCTTAAACCTCGAAATTGGGCCATGGACCCTTGCAGAGTCATGAATATAGTCCTGGCTGCAGCGAGGAATCAGAGACTTTTAGGTTTTTTAGGCTTTTTTCTGCTTATCCTGCTGCTGAGAAAGGGCAGGGAGAGAAGCACAGAGAGCTGAGACTCTTCTGAGGACTCGTGGGCATTGTTTTGGGGACTCCATGGAGTGTCCACAGCAAAGACACAGCACAGCTCTCGCCGTAGCAGCACCATGAAGGACTAAAACTTATTCTAGGATGGCCACAAGAAATTTCCAATTGTTTGGGATGTTGTGGAGAGGGAAAAGCAGGTGTAGGAATGAGGAACACGTACTTGGTGTGTTTGCTGCACTGGGAATGTGTCCCAGGCAGCCTCTTCTCTTCAGCAGCCTGGGATAAATCGATCACTCCCTGATAAAAGTTCTTTTTCTCTTCGTTCAATCTTTGTTTTTCTTCCTTGCAGCTTCCCCTGCTTACAGAAAGTTAAAGGATCCAGATTTACAGAGGCACCTGTGACTCTGGGCTGGTTTGAAAGGCGCAGAATCCTGGGATGGTTTGGGTTGGGAGATCCTTAAATCCCATCCAGTGCCACCCCTGCCATGGGCAGGGACACCTCCCACTGTCCCAGGGTGCTCCAACCTGGCCTTGGGCACTGCCAGGGATCCAGGAGCAGCCTCAGCTGCTCTGGGAATTCCATCCCAGCCTCTCTTACACCCTCACAGGGAGGAATTCCATCCCAATATCCCACCCATCCCTGCCCTCTGGCAGTGGGAAGCCATTCCCTGTGTCCTGTCCCTCCATCCCTTGGCCCCAGTCCCTCTCCAGCTCTCCTGGAGCCCCTTTAGGCTCTGGAAGGGGCTCTGAGCTCTCCCTGGACCCTTCCCTTCTCCATGGGAACACCCCCAGCTCTCCCAGCCTGGCTCCAGAGGTTCTCCAGCCCTTGGAGCATCTCCACAACCTCTGGACTGGCTCCAGCAGCTCCACATCCTCCTGACGTTGCCTTTTCCCCACGAAGTCTCCTCACACAACAGTGAAAACAAAACCTGTGAGAATCACTCCTTAAAACTGTAAAATAACTTCTTCCTTAACTTTTAATTACAATTCTCCCTGGCTGTTTTTTGGTGGTTTTTTTTCCTGGGAGACCATTTTTGTTGTTCTCTACCCCAAGAAGGATTTGTTGGGAAGAGAAGCCCAAGGCACTGCTGGAATCAGACAGGCCAAGGCACTGGTGAAGTTTTTGCCTTCAAATCCGTGGAAATAAATGTAATCCTGTCAGGATAATTAGTCTGATGAGGAAAAGAAGTGACCTTTCTAGCAGGGAACATAATTGCGTGGTCATGGCCCATGATTTGACCTTCTCTGAGCCCTCCCTCCACGCAGCTAATGAGGATTGTGCTGGATCCTGTTGACAGCCAGGACGTTGTTGGGAAATAAGCGGCTCCTGGAAACCAAGCAAAATATTAAATACACAGAATGCTTATTATTCATAAAAAATACACAGAATGCTTATTATTTATAAAAAAATCCCTGTTAATGTAACTCCTCCTGCTGCAGTAATTGGTGAGAGCTTGACAGGGTTTTTTCACCCCCAGTTCCTTGTGGAGCCTGAGGTTTGTTCTCTGTAACATCCCAAAGCCACTGAGATCCTAAAAATAATTTTAAAAGGGCCCTTAACCTTCATGTTTTTTGGATTCAAAAGAGTTCAGGGCCTGAACAATTGGCATTTCCACCTCATTTTTCCCACCTTCCAAGTTAAGCATTTGTTCATGGATTTTGAATAATGTTTTTGTCCATTTTTTTTGAATAATGTAGTTTGTTCAAGGGGTGAATTTTGGTTCCACCTCCCTCAAATCCCAGAGAGAAGCCTCTCATCTGAGTTTTTATGTCTGATTTAGGGGCAGTCCTTTATGCAGGCCAGAGGAATCAGTTTGAAAATGGGCTCCTGCATCCTGGGAAGCAGGGGCTGGAAAACTTTCCCTCCTCAACATCTGCCTTGCTCAGCCTGTGAATGTCCCTGGGAGCTCTCGGATGTGTTTTAGAAAGAAATCAAGCCTTGATTTAGGACTCCAAGTGACAGGAATTTGCCATTTCCCTACCTCCACAGTTGATTGCTTTCCAAAGTCGTGTCTCTTTTGGGGTAAAGTTATTTAAAATGGTCTTCCCTGGGTGTTGTTTTACTTAATTTGAGGGTTTCAGGTGCTGTGGTGGTTCTGCCAGCAGAGATGCCACACCCTCAGGAGCAGCAGCTCTTTCAGTGCCTCCCCAGCTGTAAGAATTTCTCGAATTTGTGAGGATTTGGGGATAAATTAAGCTGTACCCACAGGTTCAGGTGATTTGCACAGGGGAGGAGTAATTCGTGCTCAGTTTCGACATCTTATTTCCTATTTCCCACCTGTTTCCGGCATTGCAAACTCCTCATTGACTCCTTTCTGCAGACTTGGCACATCCAACTAATTATTTTGTTGACTGCGAATGGAAGGAAACTCTGTTTCTGCCGTGGCTCCCAGTGCTCCATCCCAAATGGAATGTCTAGGCAGGATCCCAGCGTGAGTGTCTCGAGCTAAAACTCTCCCAAAAGTTGTGGGTTTCCACTTCTACTCCTTTGGAACAAACCTGTTCCCTCTGCAAAAGGCAACACAGGTGTTGGAAATCCCTCTCTGTTGTTTTCAGCGTCAGGTGGCCTGGAAAAGTCATGGATTTTTCACTGTTTCCAGGGGTTGTGGTGGAGGTGGTGGAGTGGGAATTTCGGTGTTCTCGCCTCTCATCAAAAGTGGAAGCTGGTGCTTAAAATTCCAACAGATCCCATGGCTCTCCCTCTGCAATCCCGGGGATTAATTACTGAGGCTGCTTGCAGGAAAGGGGGGTTTTGATGACTGCTTAGAGGGATGGGAAATGATTTTGATTCCATTTCTGCAGGGGATGCCAAAGGACAGGTGGCTCCAGGCTGGAATATTCCGTGTAATGAGGCCCTGGGGGATAAATCCCACCAGTCCCTGGGAATGGAACACACCCAGGACATGCCTGGTAGGAAACAGGCTGATCCTGATTTATTTGATGTGTTGCGGCCGCTCTGCTGATGGAGCAGGAGCAATATCCCGCATTGATCACCTGGGAATTACTGGGAAACATCAGGAAAACTCATTGTTCCCACTCAGGGAGCACCAGCTGCTTTTAAATGTTGTCTTTGCAGCACTCAGGCTGCTGTGGATCGGGATTTGATGGGACTTAGCAACAAAATTCCTGAAAAATGTGCTGCAACCTGGACACAGCGGGAGGGACTCGACCCTTTGCATCACCAAAGTCTTCAAAGCACATCCAGCACCTCCAGGGATGCTCCCACACTCAGAAAACGAGCTTTTAAAAAATGTCCAATTGCTTGGGTTTGTCTGGGGGTTATTTTTTTCCAAAATGCCAGAAAAATCCAGATGTCTGTGGGCTGCATCTCTTTATTAAAATAACTTTGGAGCCAGGATGAGGCTGAAAGTCAGAGATGCACTTCTGATGGAAGAAGAAAAGAACATACAAAGGGAAAAAAATATCCCTGGAAATTTTACTTTTGCGCTCTGTGAGGAAAAACATTTGGCGTGAGCACTTGGCACTCTTGGAGCTGGACTCAGTGATCCTGCGGGACCCTTCCAGCTCAGGATATTCCATGATTTTGTATTCTGTGACAGCACCGAGAGGGTGTTTGGCTCTCGCCTCCCTGCGCAGGCACACAGGTTGGTTTTAGTGTTTAATTCTTTGCCTTCTAAAGGAATGAAGTGTCTCTTGTAGCTCTGGTGCTTTGGCAGGGGCTGCAGACACGGAGCTGTTTCTCCACTGTTGAGATGCTCCCGGTACCCTGGGGGCCATTTGGGAATTGTCTGATAAGGCAGGGAACCGGATTTACGACATTTTGACCACACAGAGAGGACACAGGTTTTTAGAGCAAAATTCCTCTGTTAAGAGAGGTTTCTTTGGTTGTTTTTCATGGAGCGACTTAAAAAAAAAATTGTCTTTTTTCCAGCTCCAGCTGCAGGTTTTGTGTTTGTGTCTCACTCCAGATAAAAGGTGTGACGCCAATAGTAAATCTTTGCCTTTGTCAAAGGATTTCCACAACTGAAAGCAAAATGGGCTTTTATTCCTCAGAGATTCACTATTTCTGCAGATCAGGTGGAGAGAAAAGGGGTGACAATCTCCCCTGCAACAAAAGAATTAAGGAGTTCAATTTATTAAGTTAATCAAAATAGTGCCGAAGGAAACCTGATCGCAGCCTGTCCCCACAGGAGGCGTGATGTGATTATAAAGGGCTTTTATCCTGAGTGGTAATGAAACAGCAATTCCTGATAGCTGGGAGTTATCTAGGGGAAAAAAAATCTCAAAATTGGGGGTGAACTCTTTAAAGCGACTCTAAAATCACCTTCCCTGGAAGTTAAATAAAAACGTGTGGATGTGGCATTTGGGGACGTGGGTTCAGGTGACCCTGGGGTGGTGCTGGGTTATGGTTGGGCTTGATCTGAGAGGTCTTTTCCAACCTTAACAACCCCATGATCCTGTGAAGTGAGTGAGAATTTGGAGAAATTCCTACAGCTGTGGTTTATCCATCACTGGGAAAACACAACAAAACCCCACTCTAAGGCTGGGGTAAATTTACTTCATATTTGGCAAATAACTTCATGTGGAGCAGGAGGAACAATGAGCTCCATGTCCTGCTCCGACAGTGACCTCCTGCCTTCCCTGCCCTGCCTCAGTTTCCCCATTTTCCTGGGAAGGAGACGCCCTTCGCTGCGTTTTAAGGCCATTCTGCTCCGTGGATGTTCGACAGGAGCCGTGGCATTGCCATCCCCAGGATGCCTGCCCGTGCCTGTTTCCCCAGCTGTGCCCGTGACGGTTCAACAGCGGAATTCTGCTGCCACATCCCCTCCTGGACACATCAGGGCCGCCTCATTAACACCGATCCCGAACTCTGGCGCTGCCGAGTTCCTCTCCTTGCGCTGCCACCGTGACCCACTTTCCTTTCTTAGATCAAAGCTGCCCACGAGCAGCAGCGATTCCATTCTCCTCTCCACTCCCACACGTTCCCCTTCCCAAACACTTCGTTCCTCTCGCTGAACTTTGTGCCTGTGATTGTTGCCACACGTCACTGATCAGCTTTAAACAGCGCCTTTAAAGCCTTTCCATTGGGATTTCAGGAGAATGGAAGTGGTAATGAGGGAAGGGAAAGCATCCAGCAGGAGTTAATGGATGCAGCCACACAGCCCCGTGTCTCTCTGTGGGATCTGGGACGTTCATGCCCATAAAGGGGCTGGTTTTTCCTTTAAGGATCCTGTTCTGCTTGGATTCGCTCGGGCACCGGCCATGAGCAGACACCTGGAGGCATTTGGAAATCCAGAAGCTTTGTAGGGATGAGATTACCTGAACCTTGGTGTTTGTCACCCCTCTGAGCACATTCCTGGGTCAGACGTCCTGCTGAGAGGGTGGCAGGGCTGTCCCCAGCTCCTGCTCCTCCCCTCAGGTGTCCTGATCCAGCTCGGCCTTGCCCAGCTCAGCTTCCGCTGCCTCCACGCACGGAATTCAGCTCCATTCCCAGAAATTGTGGTGCTTTGCCTAATTAGCCCTTTAATGTATGGAATCACCAAAACATTTGGGTTGGAAGGACCTTAAAGTCCGCCCAGTGCCACCCCTGCCATGGGAAGGGACACCTCCCGTTATCCCAGGGTGTTCCAACCCCATCCAACCTGGCCTGGGACACTGCCGGGGACAGAAGGGGGGATTTGGTTCTTGTTTTGTGCTGGTTTTAGTGGGTTTTTCAATGTTTTAGGCTCTGGTAGGATTTAACCCTCTGAGTTAACCATGTTTGAGGGACATTGTGGCACTTTTTGTGTGAACCATGGATGCACAAGGCCTTTCCGGGATCACAGACCTGCACTTCCAATATTAAGGATAAAACCTTGCAGTGGTAGTCGACCCTTTGATTTGGATCACACCAAGCTCATCTCTGAGCTGGCCACGAGGAATTAAGGGCCCTGATTTTCTGGAAAAGCACCTTTATGTTCCTTTGGGACAACAGAGAGGCCTTTGCCTCTCTTTGATCTCTGCTGGGAAGTAGTTTTGGAGGAATTAGATATGGAAAGAGCCAGACTCTCCCTCCCTCCCAGCATGAAGCACCAATTCCTGTTTGTTACGATCCCATTTGGTTGGGGGGGTGGCTGCTGGTGCCATTTCCTGAGCAATTAAATTCCGGGCAATTAAATTCATTCATGACTAAACATTTATTTGTCTTGTGCCCCCAGAGCCAAACCTGGAAGAGCCCACAGGGTTTAAGGTCCCTCCCAAAACCATCCTGTGATTCCATGACTTAAAAAAACCATGAAATTAGGGTTTGTGATGCCAGAACTTGCTGCATGTGGGATGCCCTTCCCTATGGATCAGCCATAGGATTTGTGGAAGTTTCTACTTAGTACTAACTTTTGAAACCCTCATCCTTTAATCCAGATGTTCTTTATTCCAGCTAGTTTTCCTGAATTGGTTGAGCTCTTGATTTTCCTGATACCTCAGTGTGATATTGAAAGAAACTCTTGTTGTCCTAATAAGTTACTACGGGATGCTCAGGAATGTTCATTCCGTTTTCTCCAGGGTTTATTTCGTCACACTTTCCCTCTGCTACTTGGTATTTTCCCCCTTTCTAGGATAAACACCCATGATCTTTTCAATATCTGCAGCACTGGCATTAAAAAAAAAAAAAAAGGCTTTAACTCATCCCATAAAATGTAACAGGAAATGTTGGCTGTGCCATGGAATTCTGCTCCTCCAACCCTATGGAAAGGTTATCATTTTCTGTCACAAATACAGAATTTAATGCACTTCCTGCGAAATCCTATTGGGATTTACTCCCATTAAATTCTATAGGACTGGAGATGCCCCCAAGGATTACTCTGATAACAGCAAGAGACCGTTTTGGGGGAATGGATCGCAGGCTGTTTTCCAGCTTCTTTTTCGCAGTTATCTGGGAAAACTTTATCACCCCTCTCTAATTTCTCAGCTGTCTTTCCTTCCTGAAAAACGCCTTTGAGATCCCTCTCCCGCAGAATTTCCGATTATGAGGCTGTCAGGAGTGTAAATATTTCATAGGTGATGATTTGCCTTGCCAATAAATTAGCACTCCCTGAAGTCCCCTGGAACTTTTGGGGCCAAGTTGATGAAATGTTGTCAGTTCTTGGCCCAGCTCGTTGCTTCTGCATCCTCTGCTCTGCTTTCCCAACATGGATCTTACAGGATTTTGCTGTATTTTGTGTCTCTGAGGGGTGGGTCCCTTCCAGGAGGTGTTTCCAGAGGCGGTGAAAGAAATTCCATGTGTTGGTCCTCGATCTTTGTCCTTGTTGCTTCCCAGCTGTGGTGCCAGCGCTGGTCAGTGCCATCTCCTCTGGTAGTAAAGGGTTTGGTGAACCCTTCTTGAGGTCCAGAGTTCCCAAAAAAAACTTCTGTGGAAATCATAAACCCAAAAAGTTCTGTGGAAATCATAAAATCATGGAATGGTTTGTGTGGGAGGGACCCTAAAGGTCATTTTGTTCCACTCCTCTGCCATGGGCCACTCCCCCATCCCAGGTTGCTCCAGCCTGGCCTTGGACACTTCCAAGGATCCAGGGGCAGCCACAGCTCCTCTGGGAATTCCATCCCAGCCTCTCTTACACCCTCACAGCCAGGAATTCCATCCCAATATCCCATCCAGCCCTGTCCTCTGGCAGTGGGAAGCCATTCCCTGTGTCCTGTCCCTCCATCCCTTGGCCCCAGTCCCTCTCCAGCTCTCCTGGAGCCCCTTTAGCCCTGGAAGGGGCTCTGAGCTCTCCCTGGAGCCTTTCCTTCTCCATGGGAACATTCCCAGCTCTCCCAGCCTGACTCCAGAGTTTCTCCAGCCCTTGGAGCATCCTGGCATCTCTTCCCTCCAGCACAGCGACCACACCACGGAGCTTGGTGCCGTCGCCAAAATTGAAATGGGAGCATGAAAACTCACGGATGAAAGGGTGCAGAAAGAGCTGGAGCATTTCTTCAGAGAGGGAATGACTCCATGACAATTCCTTCAAGTCTCTCAGCGGGTTCTGATTTGTTCCCAGAAGGAGGAAGGTGAGCACAAGTCCGTGGGATCACAGAAATCCCAGAATGGTTTGGGTTGGAAGCAACCTTAAAGAAAACACCATGTTCCACCCCTGCCACGGACAGGAACACCTTCCATAGACCAGGCTGGTCCAAGCCCCATCCAATGTGGGGCAATTCCACCCAATGTGGGGCAATTCCATCCAGTGTGGGGCAATTCCATCCAATGTGGGGCAATTCCATCCAGTGTGGGGCAATTCCATCCAAGGTGGGGCAATTCTATCCAATGTGGGGCGATTCCATCCAGTGTGGGGCAATTCCATCCAATGTGGGGCAATTCCATCCAGTGTGGGGCAATTCCATCCAATGTGGGGCGTTCCCAGGGCATTTCCTAAGATGGGAATTCCATCTGACACTCCACACCTTGGCACCATCACCAGGGGGGCTTTGTTGCAGGGACCTGGACGTGGAAGAGATGAGATGGATCTGGAGGTGTGAACCTGGAAGGGAGGAGGGAGAGCTGGATCCGAGTCCTACCCTGGGAAACAAAAGTGATGCAGTGATAAGGAGCAGTGATAAGGGGCAGTGATAACATTCAGTGATAACACTCAGTGATAAAATGCAGCTCTGCAGGCTGGGAACGCTCGTGTTCCTCTGGGATTTGGGATGGTCACATTCCCTTTATCTCCTCACTCTGAAGGTCAGCTCCAGAGGGGGATGTCTCTCCTCATGTGGGGGTTTCTCCTGAGGGTCCTTCCTGCCCTGTCTCTGCTCCATGAGGACCAGATTGATCCCAATTCCATGGAAATGATGGATTTCACCAAAATCCACTTTCTGAGAGTGCTCTTTGCTCCCTCGTTCCCACAGCAGTGAATCCTCCTCTGTGTCCTGGTGTTGCTTTGTTGAAGCAGAAAATGAGCCCTCGGCTGGATGTGAAGTGTGAGAACAGCAATATTCCCTATTCCCTGAGTGATCCTGCCTGGCACACGGAAAAGGTGAGCACATCCAGCCCTGCTGGTCTTTGATTCCCTGGATGGGCTGAAATACATCTGAACTCCTCACGTTGTAATTAGGAGCAAAGATGCTGAGCCACAGGATATAATTGTTAAAAATCTGAGTGCGTTAGGAGAGAAGAAATCATCATTTCTTCCAAAATATCCTTTTAAAAAAATCTGATTTCATGCCATGTTCTCATCCAAGGCCTGTGCTGGCTCATTTTGGCACTTTGGGAATGAATCATCGGCTCCAATTGTCTCATCTAGGAATTCCCATCTATGAACATCCTTCTAAGAAACTGCAAGGAAAACAAAAAAACCAAAATTAGCTTTCAGCCCCCCTTCTTCAGTCCCCTGTACCTGACTCAGATGAAGTCGGGGATTTTATTTCCCTGGCCAGAGCCTGGGAATTTTTCCATATATTAAAAATAACCCAACACAGCCTCCCGCCGCAGATCAGGATCTTTCATAAAGCCTGATTTTATCTTGCAAGAGATAATCTCACTTCTTCATTAAGAACTATGGACTACCGGGGAAACATTCCCCTTGGAAAAAACCAAACCCGGGTGGTCTGAAGCAGAAAATGTGTTCCCTCATCCTTTCAGTGGCTTTTCTGCACTGGTGGCAATGAAGATTTTTTCAGGTAGAGACAAAAAAAAGAGATAAAACTGGGTTTTTCCCCTCTAAGTCGAAAGCACGGAGTCCATCAGGTTCTATCCTGAATTGATGGAAAATGGATTTTGTAATGTTTAGGGGGAAAAAATCTGTGTTTTCAGAAGGATAAGAGGAAGCAATTCCACAAGAACAGGTGGATCAGACCTTGTTTTGCTCCCCAGGCAGAGCTGCTGGGCTCCGTGGGTTCCATTTAAGATGATCCAGGAGAATGTGCCTCGTTGGACAGGTGACATTCAAGGCGCTGTGGTGGCTCCTCTCACCTAAACCCAAAGCTGAAGCTTAGTCCGAGCCTCAGGCAGGGATTACCCAGCCCAGGCATCAGGCTGGGCCCCCGTGAGTTGTTTCATTCCCCCCCACATCCCCTCGATCCAGATGGTCCCAGCTCACTCCTGACCCAGCCAGCCCGGCCCTTCCTTCCAGCCGGTTTGGGCTCTTTGATTCCCCTTTCCCCCCCAGTAACCAAATCGTGTTGGACATTTCCCGCTGAACACATGGAGAGTCTCTGAAATATCCAGTGCTTTATCCCCAGGAGCCCCTCAGGAGCTGCTTTTTTTAATGGATTAACTATGACAGGGACTGCACTCCCACAGTTTTTAAAATATACAATAAGTATATTACATACTTTTAAAGCTATAAATAAGATTTATACACAACCCATGGGGATCTTCCATTAAAACTTCATAAATCACATTGTACATTATCCTTTTTAATCCTCAGCCTTGCCGTGGTAGTCACCAGAAAATATATTTAACCCTGTATAAAATTGATGATAAGCACGGAGAAAGAATGTTAACGAGAGCTTTTATGGGCTCTGTATTTTCCTAGCCTGATCCATTATTTTTCCTGGCAATTATTTGTAATAGGAGCAGTTATCTCCTGCCCTTTATTAACTGAAAACTCAGGTGCTCTGCCTAGAACGGAGCCAGTACAGCCCAGTATGAGCTTCTGCTGCCTAATCCTCTCTTTAGCTGGGGGGGTTCCCATTGTTTGGTGCTTGGAGAAGGCAATTTTCACACTCCGCGTCTCATCCACGCTCTTCCTGCTGATTCAGCTCCTCCTTCGAGTGAATGGCATCTGCAGAGGAATGTTGATTTGATTGTTACCATGGAATTAAAGCCCCATCCAACGTGATGAACCTTCCAGTTGCCGGCTGTGGATGCCCAGGGAAGGGAATCAATTTTAAAAGTTGTTTTTTAAAGTCCTGGTTTTAAAAGATCTTCAGAGCTCAGTGCTGTTTCGCTGTCATGTCTCAAGCTCTGCCCAGTCCGTGCCCTTCCCAACCCTTTCTCAGCAGATCATTTCCTCCAGAAATACTTTTGTCCTCTGCAAAGACCCCATAAAAATCAGCTTCTCCTTCTTCCTTCTGCTCCTTCTCACTGTGGCTGCCCCTGGATCCCTGGAAGTGCCCAAGGCCAGGCTGGACGAGGCTTGGAGCACCCTGGGACAGTGGGAGGTGTCCCTGCCCATGGCAGGGGTGGCACTGGATGGGCTTTCAGGTCTCTCCCAACCCAAACCATTCCAGGATTCTATGATTCTAAAAAAATCCCATTTTAGATGCTGTAAATAGCAAAGATTGGATGAGGAATTTTAAATTGTTGGGGGAACAGAACACGTCAAGAGGGATTTTCTCACTGCCCTTGGTGGCATCCAAGCCACTGCCCTTCAGCTCCTAAGGATTGGGAAAAATTATCCAGATCAGTGGAATTCAAATAATGTGAAAGTTTTACGGTTTATAGAAGGATCCAACCTCCAGGTCCTTCCCACTGCCAGAGGGCAGGGTGGGATGGGATTCTGGGAAGGAATTCCCTCCCTGTGAGAGTGAGGAGGAGCTGGGATGGAATTCCCAGAGGAGCTGTGGCTGCCCCGGGATCCCTGGAAGTGCCCAAGGCCAGGTTGGAGCAGCCTGGGACAGTGGGAGGTGTCCCTGCCCATGGCAGGGTGGCACTGGGTGGGATTTAAGGTCCCTTCCCACCCAGACCATTCCATGATTCCATGGCGCTGCCTGGCTCTCTGGTAGAGAGCTCACGGTGTGGGAAGGATCCGGGTGCAAATGATGATGGAATCACTGGCTGAGTCTGAAACACCGGGAACCGCCCCCTGCTGTCACCTTGCACTTCTCACCCAACCCTTTATTTATTAATTTTAGATATTTTCTCCTCTTTCCACTCATTTAGGCTGGGAGCTCTTTAAACCCAGGACCATCTCCTCCCACTTGGAAGCGTGGAAAGGAAGGATGCAATCCACAGTCACAGTCCTTTAGGAAAACCTGATCCCTGCAAGGTGATGTCGGAGCAAACATATTCCCTCCGTGTGTTAAATGGGATCCAGGAGGGAGCTGGAGAGAAAATAATGTGGAAAAATTCCTGGAAACAGCAGGATGCTTTTAAAACCCCAGGACACGAGGGGCAGCTGCCTCCCCACCAGGAGCCACTGGCAATGGGACTTAATTAGCGGATCCCTTCCCGTTTTGCAGCAGGGAAGTTGTTTTGTGGGAAAGCACCATCCGTAGGGCTGGGAGGAGGCGCCTCGGCCCCGCGGAGACAAGGAGCAATCGGGAATGTGCTCCAGAGGCTCTCAGGGAACAAGCAGCCCTGATTAGCTCTGTGCCAGCCCAGCCAAAATAATTCCTCAGGCTTGGAAAGCTCCGCTGAGGAGGAAAACGGGAGGAGTTTTGGGATTTACAGGTGTTCCGTACCCAGTTCCAGCAGTTGTTCCGTACCCAATTCTGGCAGATGTTCCATGCTCAATTCCAGCCGCCTGGATGCCGTGGTGGGCGGGATGGATCCTGCCCTGGAGTGGGTGGCAGGGAAGGACTTCCCTGATTTTCCTCAGCTCCTGCTCTGCTGGTTCTGTCAGGGGATCAGGGCGTGTCTGATCATGCAAATGAGGGTTTCCTCACCCAGTGCAAACAGGGTGGAGATTATAAATAAAGTTAATTAAGAACTTAACAGCAGAACCCTGATAATAGGGATCGTGCCAATACCTGTCCAGGAAAACCTGGAGGGGAAGCTGACTTGGAAAATATTGGCACAATCCCTGTTTGTCCCCTGGGATTGTCTAGGGATGAAAAAAGCAGCAGAGTTTTGGAGTGATGGGAGGGTTTATCCAAAAAAGAGGAGTTAAGGTAAATATGAACCTGTTTGAGCCTGAGTTTAGGTCAGAACCGATCTCCAGTGAGTCTTGAATCCATGGGATGGCAGGCTGGGAATGGGCAAAATTCCAGCATTGGAAGTTCCTATGGAGGGTTCGATAGGTGGTGCTCCCATTACAGGTGAGGGATGGATTCCAGTGCAATGTGGGAGGCAGCAGGAAAATCATGGAATCGTTCAGGTTGGAAAAGGTCTCCAAAACCATCAATTCCAGCCTTTTCCACAGCCCTGAATGGAAAAGGTGATCCTGGGAGATGCTGGTCTGGAACAGCACCCAGGGACACAGGAGACTCCTGGTTTTATTGGGGAAAATCTCCATGTTCCCCTCAGCTTCCCAGACCTGCGCGTGGGTTCCTGCCCGGAGGTGGGAAGGCTGCACAGAAGGATCCTTGGAGGCCGCAGCAGGACCGGAAGGACGGGAAGGACAGGAGGGAATGGGAAGGACGCCAGCTGCTGTCACACAGGCGGAGCCGCTTGAGAGTTTCTGGCTCTCGTGTGCCAGCAGCTGCTCCCGCAGCCCCTCGGAAGGTGCCAGATGCTGCCTGGGCAACAACAGCTCCTCTGGTTTGCGTGTCCTGCTCGGAATTTACAGCCTGGAATGTTGGGAAGGGATGATCCCGTGGTGCTGAGCAGACTCAGCTCAGCCAGGTCACCTGAAAGCGCCTTGGCTGATCCAGGGGGAGCTCCCCCTCATCCACAGAGGATTCCTGGCATCGCTTCCTTGTCTTCAGGATTGTCACGACCTTGGTGGATCCTTTGTTCAGCATTTCAGTTTGGAGGGAATAATCTTTTGTTTCAGGGATCATCCACCTGAAGGAGCCAACAAAAATGATGGAGAGAGACTGTTTACAAGGGATGGAGAGACAGGAAAAGGGGAATGGCTTCCCACTGCCAGAGGGCAGGGTTGGGTGGGATATTGGGAGGGAATGAGGGTGGGGAGGGGCTGGGATGGAATTCCCAGAGGAGCTGTGGCTGCCCCTGGATCCCTGGAAGGGTCCAAGGCCGGGTTGGAGCACCCTGGGACAGTGGGAGGTGTCCCTGCCATGGCAGGGGAATGGGGATGATCTTAAAGGTTCCGCCCAACCCAAACCATTCCAGGATTCTGTGATCCTGAACATAGGGAAGAGGATGATTTCCAGGAGCTCCGTGGATCCAGCCCTCATCATCTTCATTTGTCTCCATCCTTTAAAGTTCAAGTGGCACATTTGAAGAGGTTCTACCACTAATTAATGAGGACAGGCCCTGCAGGGCTGTGTGGTGGTACCTGGCCTGGGTATTCGGTTGCCTTGAAGAGGAAATCCCTGATTTTCCCACTCTTTTCTCTCCCAGAGTCCAAGAGCAAATACACCTGAAAAATATAAACATGGTTAAGATGAAAAAGAGCAGATTTGTGTCAAAATGTTTTGTTAATCAAGGTCAGAACTTGAGTTATCAGGAGGATAGAGGATATTTTATCCATTAGGATAAAGGAGGTGGTCATCATGGATTTCTCTTCTGGTTTCCCATATGGAAAAGGGCATTTCCCAAAAAACGTGGGAATATTTTATATAAAACCCATGGGTTATCTGCACTGAAAGACTGAAGGGCAAAACCCTTTGGTTTTCTACTCTGACATCCCAAAGGTCACCAAATCCAGGAGGGAGCCAAATACCTGAATACAGAATATTCCTGAATATGAATATCCCAGACGGATATTTGTGACTCGTGGGTAACAGCTCCATTTTCCCTTTGGGATCTCATGCAGGAAGCTAATATGGCTAATGAAGGACTTCGAGGGTTAATAAGCCCTAAGTCAGGTTTCCCAGGGGTTTAATTATGCTCCATAACTGTCGGAGATTTGCCATCATCGTTTTTCATCTGATTGATGAATAGGGGGGTCAGACAATCCATGGAGCTCCTTGACTGCCCGTGGAACCATTCCAGAGGCTTTGGCTAAGCGGGAAGAGCACCAGCGGCTGGTTGGTGTGAGGCGCATTTATCAGGAGGGACAGGGATAACTTCGGATTCCTGCTTTTCCCAGCTCAGAGGTGGCCTGGTCGTCATTCCCGGGCTCCCCAGGAGAATCCAAGACCACCCAGGTACCCCCAGGAGGGAAAAGATGGAAGAGGAAGGGGCAATAATTGTGCTGGGAAAAGGAAATAGAGCGGTTTGGGCTGTTTGAGGAACAGACGGATCCTGGAAGTGCTCAAGGCCAGCATGGACACGGCTTGGAGCAACCTCTGGAAGGTGTCCCTGCCCAGGCAGGGATGGAATTTGATGGTTTGCAAGGTCCCTTCCAGCCCAAACCATTCCATGGTTCTACCATTCCATGTCTGGAGGGTTCTGCAGCATCTGCATGGCGTAAAAATGAGCTGGGAATTAATTTCTATGCCAGTTTTTTCCTTTTTTTGCATCCATGCATGTGCAGTTTGGAGTATTTCAGTTATTGAACGAAGCAGCTTTTTTATGATTCTCACTGGAATAAGGAGGGAACATTTCTGGGTTTATATGGGGATTCAGACATGGTTTTAGATGTAAAACTAATTTACAACTTTTATCTTCCCTCAGAACTCACAACGTCTTGTGCCTGATCCTTGATCTGTGCTTTGATTCCTCAGCTGAATTCCTTGGATTTGGGCTGCTCTGGCCTGGGCTCCTTATTTGTGCATATGTTGAATTCCGCTCTGAAATCCCAGGGGTTTTAAGCAGCTCCATGTGCTGGTTTGGGATTGTGAGAGCCGAGCACATCGTGATCACAAAAATTGGGATTTCAATGCCTTCCCCATCCGTATTCCTCCTTGGACAACCCCTCATGCCAAGGTAATTCCCCCTACGGAATATTTTTTGTGCTGAATAATTAATAATTCCATGAAAGTGGATCACACTGTGGGGCAGTTTGCTGAGCTCTCTGCACTGCTTGGATCTGGCGTGACCCTTCCCACCTGGATTCGGGATTTGAGATGTAATCCAGCCTCACTGCTCCAAGGATTACCCACATTTAGGAGCACATTTTGGGTTTCTCCAGTGGACTAGTGAATTCCATCTTTATTACTCACTGGGGGAGCTGGAATGACACAAACTCTGTCGTTCATTCCGTGACAAGCCTGGAAAACCACTCCGCATTATTTTTGACTGCGGATCCTCTTCCGGAGCCCGGGACGCGGCGAGGGAGTGTTTTAAAACATTCCTGCTCTGCACATTCACAGATGCAGCTTTGAAATACCCCTCCCCAAGATGGATTTTGGCAGGGAAAAGCCAAGCACCGAAATGTTTGGAGGAAGCAAACATGGGATGTGGGGATGCAGGGAGAGCTGGAATGTCTCAAGTTAACCTTGGCAATGGAGTGTGGGGAAAACTCCCTTTGCTTTTCCCTCAAGAGCCACCTGGCCCTTGGATCCCCTGCTCCTGACCTCTTATCCCGTGTTTTCACCTCTGACTGGACATGGGGAATGTTTAATGCCCCAAAACCAGGCTTGTGAGGTGGCGAACGTTACGGAATCCTGGAATGGTTTGTGTTGGAAGGGACATTAAAGCCCATCCAGTGCCATGCCCGGGGACACTTCCCACTGTCCCAGGCTGCTCCAACCTGGCCTGGGACACTTCCAGGGATCCAGGGGCAGCCACAGCTCCTCTGGGAATTCCATCCCAGCCCCTCCCCACCCTCATTCCTTCCCAATATCCCATCCATCCCTGCCCTCTGGCAGTGGGAAGGCATTCCCTGCGTCCTGTCCCTCCATCCCTTGTCCCAAGCCCCTCTCCAGCTCTCCTGTATTTCCCCGTGTGTTTCTGCAAATAAACATTCAAACCCCACAGCCTTTTTCCCATTCTCCCTTTCTCCCTTTCTCCCACCTCCTCCCACTGTGATTTACAAGGAGAAATTAAAACCCCGCACATCCCCGCGCTTGGGCTTTTACATCCTGGGCCACTGATTTATAAAAGCTGCCAGTGAATTTAAAACCCTTGGTTTTGATTTAGAAATCATGGCCTGAAAGTTGCGTTTATCTCCAATATTCAGCTGCAGTGCACGTCACCGAAAATCTGATTTATGGGTTGCAAAATGTGTGCAGAGAGACTCCGAAAATATTTATGGCTCCCTCCCCCTCAGAGGAATCCGTGCAGCCCACCCACCCCAAAATATGCACATCTTTCTATGCATGTGGAAATGCATTTATGTGCATGCATCACAGATTTATATCAAATCCTTCTTTTCTTCTGCTGCTGGGATCAGGTCCCATGCCAGGATCTAAGGAGAGGCTCTCTGGTGCCTTCCTTCCGCTCCCTCCCCTTCCCATTCCCCCAAAAGCTACAAAATCCAGCTTTAAACTCCATTTCCAGCTCCCCAGGGGCCTCCTTCTCCTGCTGCTGCTGTTGGAGGTGGAGAGGCTGGAGCCTGGCACTGGAGGCTGGAGTCAAATGACTGCAAAAGACAGGCGGAAAAATTGGATTCTCCAATTCCGATCCAAAATTGGATTCTCCATCCCATCCCATCGGGGAAGGTGTGGGATTGCTCCTGTTTTCCTCTCTCCCCACCAAATTCATCTCTCGCTGCTGGGGTAGGAAGAAAAGAGATTAAACAGCACCAGGGAGGTGTTTCTTTCCCTAAAATTGAACAGGAAAGAGCTGCTTTTCCTTCTGGACTCATGAACACTGGGAAAAAAGGAGGAAGGGCAGCAGAAGGATGAACAGGAGAGCAGTTTCACAACAGCTTCGTTGTCTTTTCCCAATCCGAACTCTTCCAAAGCCACCAGTCCCTGGTATTTCCCACCCAAACCACATCCCCCGCTGACGGCGTCGCACAAGGGCTCCTCACGCCCTGATTTGTGCTGAGTGAGCACAACAGAGGTGGAAGGTGGGTCCTGTTGTGTGTGAGATGCTCCCAAAAGCTCTGTGGGCCTTTCCCCCCAAAGTTCTCCCTCCAAACCAGCACCTTCTGCTGGGAATGGGGTGTGGGAAGCAACGAGATGGTTAAAAATTGCCTAAAGCTGATGCCCAGAGGGTTTTAGTGGGTCTTTAGCAGCATCACAGCTCTCCTCACCCACCCAGGTGTTTTCAGCTCAAAGTGAATTGGACTCTTCATGAGACCAGTTGAGGAGGCTGGGTCAGGGCTCCAAAACTCCACAAATTCAGCATAAATCCATGGAATCCACTTTCACAAATTCAGCATAAATCCATGGAATCCACCTCTACAAATTCAGCATAAACCCACAGAATCCACCTCCATCCCCACCTGTCTGACTGCCCCACCCAAGACCAACCCCACAGAGCAGTGAATGACCCAAAACACTCTTGGGGCATCACCCCTGAGCCAGCACCTCCTCCCGCTCCTCCTACACCGTTTTTGGGGACAGTTGTGGTTGTCCCACTCAGCTGCTGCCCCTTGTCCACCTTTTGGGATGTCCTGAGCCGGGAGTGGTCGGAGATCAGCAGGAAAAGGGCAATGGGAGGTGTGAAAAGGGGTTTAGGGCACCTTAAACTGTGCTGAGGACCAGAGCAAACCCCCCAAGGGGGCCTCACCCTGCAAACCCACCTCGTGCTGCCTCCTCCACGCAGGATTAACATCCCCCCTCTGTCGCTGTTTTCCCCACGGACGAGCAGAGAAACGACACAAAGTCCAGGCTCAGGGAGGAATGGACGCGCTTTAACGAATTCTCAGAAGACTTTTATATGTTCGTTCGCAAAGTGTATTAAGTGGCATAAGGTAATTGGTTTTTTTGCCATCCACCCCCTATGGGGATTGGTCAAGTTCTAAGACACACATCTCTGAATGTTTTTCTCGTTAGAACCATAACAATTCTGCAAAACAACCTGCAGCTGCAAGAAGTTTACAAAACTGTAACATTGTTTTGAGTTCCTTGCATGGGAAAGAGAACTCTCACAAAATGCTGCAGAGAGCTGAAGAAATTCTCTGCTGGAGCTTTTTCAGCATCCATACCCCTCCTCCTTCTCATGATTAAAAAACCCCATCCCGGCCACCTGGAATTATTTACGGGCTGAGGAGGTGCCATGTCTGTGCCAGCAGCTAGGTCGGTGTTACAGCTCCGTGAGGAGCTGTGCTGGCAGCTGGGTGTTCGTGCAGGTTAAACACGAAATTCCCTGTCCAACAACTGCAGGAGACTCCCCTCCCTCCTCCCCAAAGGCCATCAGGAAAGCCAGGGTGGGAAAGAGGGAAGAGCCTCTTTAGTCTGTCTCATGAACGGGAGCAGATCAGGAGATCCACTGTGAATCTGCTTTATTGATAACATCATTCAGTATTATTCTGTTACTCAATATTCTTCGATATCATTCAATCCTATTCAATTAATCAATATTCTTCCATATTCTTCAATATTATTCAATCCTATTAAATTAATTAATATTCTTCAATATTATTCAATATTATTCAATCCTATTCAATTAATCAATATTCTTCATTATTATTCAATGTTATTCAATCCTATTCAATTAATCTATATTCTTCAATATTCTTCAGTATTATTAAATTCTATTCAATCAATATTCTTCAATATTGTTCAATATTACTCAATTCTTCAATATTCTTCAATATTATTTAATCCTATTCAATATTCTTCAATATTATTTAATCCTAGTCAATACTATTCAATTGTTCAATATTATTCAATCCTATTCAATCCTATTCAATTAATATTATTCAATATTACTCAATCCTATCCAATTATCCAATATAATCAATATTGGTTATCCCTGCTCCTCCCAGCTGGTAAATGCTTCACCTTCGGAGGGGATTTCACCAGAGGCATCACAGGGAATCTCAGCTTCCCACCCGTGGGTCAGTGCCAGAGCACCACAGGAGCTGGGATGCTGAGGATGAGCCTGTCCCTGAAAAAGGAGGAATTTATAGGGTTGGAATTCAGTTCATCCTTCCCATGGGCTCCAGGGAAGGGGTTTATCCACGAGAGACGTGGTAGCGCCCCAAGTTCATCATTTGCGGTCTCACGGTCCTGCAGGTTTTACAGTTCACTCCGAATCCAAGAGCTGAAGGAGTCAGAAGCTCTGAGAAAGCCTCTGAGAAATCATTCCCAAGCCTCTCTGAATCCAAATCCAGGAGTTTCCATGGGCCACACAGAAGTCCTGCCCTGCTGAGCTGCACCTTCTGTATTATTTTCCATCACAATTGTGCAAAACAGCTGGAGAACACCACGAATTCCCTCCTTCGTTTTGGTGTCAGTGAGTGAAGCAACTCCAGAACTGGAAGCGGCACCTCTCCCTCCCCTTGGAGCCCCCTCTGAATCGGAGGAGAAAAAACCCTGTGGAGGAAAAAAAGGTGAGAAAAATGCCTTTGGGAACCTCGTTTGGGACATTCCTGGACAAATGCCCCGTGTTTGGAGAGCATTAATTGGTGTTTGTTCAGCCCCATGGCAAGCTGAGGAAGATCCTCTATAAAACGCCCACGCGCTGAGAGGAGATGAAAAGCAATAATAAAAATATAAAATACAGGAATCATTCTCTGTTTTAAATCAGGGTAATTAAAAGCTGCACATTTCAGCTTCCAAAAGTGAGGATTCAGGTCCTACCCCATCTTTAGGGACATATTTCCGCTGAGGCCATCAGTTATGAGTAATATCATTTCCTGTTCCCTGGGAATTGCTTCCTAAATTTGCCTTTTCCTTGATAATCCACATTCCTTGATGCTCCAAACAGCTGTGCCATCGAACTTGGACTGGTAAAAATCCAGGGATGAGGCTGCCTGAAATTCTGGACATGGAAAGCAAGATCCAGAACAGGATTCTTCTAAAAAAGTCTCAAATTTGGGACAGCAACGGGATTTGGAGCAATGGTTTCAAGGGTGCAATTACAGTGATGAACTAGGGAGGCAAAAGATGAAGATTTTTATTATTCTGTAGCATTTTTTAGATTTTATTGCCAATCATTACCCAGGTTTCCCTTCTGCTTTCGCTGCCCCGACATCTCCCAGGTTAATTATGTTGTCGAGATCGTGTCAAAAAGGCACTGCTGGAATTATGGTTCTCGTTAGAGGAGGGTCGGATCAATTCCGTGCGGGAAGTTTGGGCCAGCCTCTTCCACCGACACAACCTGCACATGGGAGAATTAATTCCTGTGTCACCTTGCGGCTGTTGTGGCACCACAGCTGAGAGCCTGGCACAGCCCTGCTGCCACCCCTCGTATCCAACAATTTTAATATTGGCATTACAGGGGGAAAAGGGCAATTCTGGCTGACATTTGATGGGCAGATTCATTATGGACTCTGATTACATTTATCTGAATTTTGGTTCCGTTTGGATTGCGAGTCTCAAGCCTTGTTATCCGGAGAGCTGTTAAAATTCGGGATTGAGGTAAGAGGCAGAATCCCAAACCTAAACTAGTCTTGAAAGAGAAATGAAAATGAGCTGCTTCTCTCCCTGGAGATCAGAGCGCTCCGTGTTCGGAGTCTGGGGCTCGGTTTTAGCAGCGTCACAGGGCTGAGAACGTGACATCCACAAAAACCCAGTTATTGGAGGATCTGCATCCTAACAAATGCCAGAGGTTGGGATGCAAAAAAATCCCTGAAAACATCCCAAAGGAGTAGTTTCACTGAAGTTCTGTGTAAAACCCTTGGGTTTGTCGTGGGTAAGGCACAGGAGTTGTTTAAGTCCAGGTGTACAGGGGGTGGGTAAATAGGGAATACCTGGGGGAGTCCAACCTGGAGAAAAGAAGGTTCTAGAGAGACCTTAAAGCCCTTCCAGGGCCTAAAGGGGCTCCAGGAGAGCTGGAGAGGGACTGGGGACAAGGGATGGAGGGACAGGACACAGGGAATGGCTTCCCACTGCCAGAGGGCAGGGATGGATGGGATATTGGGATGGAATTCCTCCCTGTGAGGGTGGAGATGGGCCGGGATGGGCTTTAAGGTCCTTCCCGCTCAAATCAGGATTTCAGGATTCTCCAAGGGACTGCATCATCCCTTCATTCCCTGGATTTCCCTTTGCAGCAGGGCTGGGATCCCTAAGCCTGCGCAACTTGTCCCGTTTTCCCTCTTTCCATTCTGTTTCCAGCTGGCAGACACAGTTTGGTCTTGGCTCAGCAAACCAGGGGTTTGAGCTTGGGAAGGGAAATGCCCAGGAGATTCCAGGAGCGCTTCAGTTTCACCTGTGGGGGAGGCCCCAGCTCTGTGGGATCCCATTAAGGCAGCAAAGCCGCAGCTTTCCCTGGATTGTGGGAGCGTGGGGGCACAGGGATCTGTTTTCTGGGAAAAACCATCATTCCTAGCAGAGTTTGGGATTAGCACAATGGTTTTGATGAGCGCCCACAGTGCCTGTGTGGTCTGCAGGCCAAAAAATGCTCAGGACTGTGGAGTTTATCCCTCATCCCAAAGAACGGCCTGGCTGGCACCATCCATTGCGTTTTCCATGGCAAAACTTCCTTGATTCTGCTGGCGTGAGTGAAAACAGGGGGAGCTGGGCTTCAAACACCCTCCAGCTCCTGCAACAAGTATAAAAAATTAACATTATCGCTTCAAAGAGCTCACAGAACCAGAGATTATCCTGAGGGATCCACAAGGATCATCGAGTCCAACCCGATGCTGGACTTCAAAACACACAAATTAAAGACAAATCACCCTCACATTATTTAATTGAGCAAATCACAATCAGCACTGGAGGAACTGGGCCCAGATTCCTCTTGTGTAACCAATATTTAGTCACAGAATGTGGAAACTCGAGCTCAGACTGACTCATAGGAGGCTCTGTTAGAAAATAGTTCCTCTCTATTTTTCCAGAGCTGCCTCATCAGACGTACACTGAGATTGGCAGCTGCTTCCCTGCATATGCTGGGGAAATTCGGAAGGTTTGGAGGTTCATTCCAGATATTCCAGCTTGTCCCTGGCTTGCTGGAAGTGTGAGAATGTTTGAGGTGCATAAAACTGAGCTGTAAATCGAACAGATTTTTGTCAAGAGACACTGCAGTTTCTGCCTCTCCGCTCGTTCAGAACCAAACCTGCCCCGGAAGTGTTTGGACAACGCTCCCAGGGAAAAGGAGGGAATTTGAAGGGTCCAGGGGTTGGATCCGTGATCCCTGTGGGTCCCTTCCCACCCAGGATGTTCCATGGGTTATGGTTTTATTTGGCACAAAGAAACGGAGAAGGATGGAAAGAAGACACTTGACACCAACACAAAGAGGGCAGGAAAAGTCCGTTCCAATTTTGGTTGGATTTCTGAGGATTTAGAGATTGGATTTGTTTAGCTTGGCTTCAACACTGAGCAGCTCCACAGTGTCATACCAGGGGAGCTAATTAATCCTTTTTGTCCTAAATTCTGTTAATTCAGCACCAGCCAGAGCCCAGCTGACTTTGGGCAGGGGCTTTTCTGATGAAATACTTTGGGCTCCATCATCCCTGCCTAAGGATAGCAGGGACGGGACATTCCCAGCTTCTTATCCCACATTGGCTTAAAATTTTGTGTGGAGACTTTATTTTAGCAAGTCTGTCTCCATGGAGAAGTGGCTGGTGGACTTTTTTGGGGATGTTGCCTCCTGGAAATATGCAGATTTCCTGAAAATTAAATTAGAATTGGGAAAGCAAATGGGATTTTATGCATGGGGGTCTTTGTAAGAGCTTCAAAGTGAGCCCTTACTCTGTGGGATATTTGAGAGCACTGGCTGGGATTGACAAGGGATGGAGGGACAGGACACAGGGAATGGCTTCCCACTGCCAGAGGGCAGGGATGGGTGGGATATTGGGAAGGAATTCCTGGCTGCGAGGGTGGGGAGGGGCTGGGATGGAATTCCCAGAGCAGCTGTGGCTGCCCCTGGATCCCTGGCAGTGTCCAAGGCCAGGCTGGACAGGGCTTGGAGCAGCCTGGGACAGTGGGAGGTGTCCCTGCCATGGCAGGGGTGGCACTGGGTGGGATTTAAGGTCCCTTCCCAGTATCCTGCCATTCCCATGCTTGTGCATCCCAAGGCACGCGTTGCTTTTGTTCCATTCTCCCAGGTCCTAAAGGGGCTCCAGGAGAGCTGGAGAGGGACTGGGGACAAGGGATGGAGGGACAGGACACAGGGAATGGCTTCCCACTGCCAGAGGGCAGGGATGGGTGGGATATTGGGAAGGACTTCCTGTCTGGGAGGGTGGGGAGGGGCTGGGATGGAATTCCCAGAGGAGCTGTGGCTGCCCCTGGATCCCTGGAAGTGCCCAAGGCCAGGCTGGATGGGGCTTGGAGCAGCCTGGAACAGTGGGAGGTGTCCCTGCCCGTGTCAGAGATGAGCTTTAAGGTCCCTTCCCACCCAAACCATTCCAGGATTCCAGGCAGCCTTTTCCCCAGCTCCCTGAAGTCACGGTAGCTGTGGCTCCCTGCAGGAATATCAGCGCTCGAGCAGTGCCTCTCCTAATTCCGAGCAGCTCCAGGCGGGATGTGGGATATCCAGATGGTGCCTTTGACACCTCCCCCTCACAGCCTGGGCGCAGCTTTGCACATTCTCCCTCCTCTGACAAGGCTCAGAGCCTGTTCTGACTGTGCTCAGGTCCTGCCAGTGCAGATGGGCGAGATGTGCTTGGAAAGGCCAAACGACGGCAATTAGCGCTGTTTAAAATTAATGATGGTGGTGATTAACAGGAGCCGGGGAGGCAACAGGAGAGGGGGAAATACCTGCTCCAGAAACAACCAGGTTGGGTTTTACCATCACTGATTATATTTTTGTGATGTGAAGAGGCAGACCAAGGCAGGAAACAAGGGGGTTTATTTACCATGTTTCTGTTAATTAATAATCCATATTAATTAGTGGCTGCTACTGGGAAATCGGGAAGTGAAATTCCTTGCTGGCTCCAGGTCCTGGGCTGGCTGTGAAGAGCAGGGACCTCTGGGTGATGCCATCCTGAGGATTGTGTTCCCTGGGCTGTTCCCACTGACCACGAGCTGTGTCCTGTTCCCAGAGACATCCAGGCCCTGTGTGCGAGGGGACAGGGATGGAATGGGGATGGATAATCCACGAGGCCAAATTGGACAAGGGCTTGGAGTGACCTGGGCTAGGGGAAGGTGTCCCTGTCCATGGTCCTTCCCAACCCAAGCCATCCTGTGGCTGAGGAGAATTCCTTCTCCCTCTGGCCCCGCTGAGAACAGAGCATCCAAAACTGTTTATTCCAAGCCACAAGAGTTCATCTCCGGAAGAAACGGGGATTCCATTTTTCCTGAGCTTCTCTCTATTTATTTCTTTTACCCAAGGTTTTGTCATCTCAGACCTTCCTGCCAAGAGCCTTCCAGCCCCCCTGGTTTCAGGGTGGATCCAAACGAGGCGGAATTAGAGGAGGAAGAACTGGAAGCTCCGTCGGCTCCAGCTCCTGCAGAGGAATAAATCAACAAAAGTCGAGCTCTGCCCAGGATTATGTAACACAGGGAGCTGCTGGCTGGCTCTGAGAGCAGGAAATTGTGTGGTTTGTGTGACAGATCCCAGAAAAAGAGAGGAATTACGGGATTTGTGTGGGTGATTGGTGCACGGGAGACCACAGGAATGTCCTGCAGATGGACACACGGACCGGGGGGGTGGAATAGGCAGAGCCAGAGATCTCAAATTCCCTTTTACTGCACTCACATCAGTGCCAGCTGACAGAGCCTGGAGGCAAACCAAGGAAAAGCGGTTCCTGAAGGCAGGGATCCCGTGTTTCCCGGCTTCCCACACATCCCGCAGCTCCGAGGCGCTTCGTGGTGGGAATGGGCTGGTCCATGTGCCTGTGGATCATCAGGTAAATCCAAAAGGAAAGAAATGGCCTGGGTGGTCGTTCCTCATGGACTCTGGAGAGTCCTGCAGGTGCAGGTGTGGCCGGGGGTTGTTAAAATCTTGCAGGAATGTGTCAGCTCTGTTACCTGAACTGAAATGAGCGGGATGAGTCCGGAACACTCACAAACCCGGAATCAGGTGTGCTGGCAGGAGGGAGCAGCGGGTTTGTCCTGGTTTTTGAGACTTTAAATTAACTTAAATTACAATTTCGGCCTTTTCTCTGAAGACTTTGGGCTGTCATTTATCTCAAAAGGAAAAGGAGGGGTGGGAGCCTCCACAACACTTCCTCAGGCTCCGGAGTGTGGCTGTGTGGAATTGGAAGCTGCTGAAGTTTCAGAGGTCTCAGGAGGAAATCCAGAATAGCTCGGTGGCCTCTGCCCCCAGCTCGCTCAGCGCGTTGTCAGAACAGGGCTGGGATTGGACCAGCGCTCCCAAAGTTCCCCTCAGGAGTCCTCCTCTGATCCATTGGCTCTTCTTTTGTCCCTTTTAAAGCTGCCCCATTGAAGTTTCCTCTCTCCAGCACAGAAACGTCGCCTCAGGACGGAGGATTTGCAAGAGCAGTTAATCAGCGTGAGGGTCAGCTCGGAGGGTCACCAGCCCTTCAGCAGGTGGGGACGGTCTGAGTGCAAGTGCCGGCCGAGAGCACGGCTCTCGTTTAGGATCAAATTGGGTTCTGGGGAAAATTTCTTCCCTGAAAGTGCTGCCCAGGCCTGGGCAGTGGTGGAGCCCCCACCCCTGGGGGGATTGGAGGTGGCACTTGGGGACATGGGCAGTGCTGGCCTTGGCAGTGCTGGGGATGGTCGGACCCAATCTCAGAGGGCTTTTCCGACCCAAATGATTCCAGGATGGTTTTCCCTGATCCTGTGAGTGCAGCTGGAGGGCAGAGCAACCGCAGAGCTCCGTGCAGGTGGAGCAGCCGAAAGTCTCAGCACTTTGCACAGCGGCTTGTGGGGGAGGTGCACCAGGAACAGGGATGGATGGGATATTGGGAAGGAATTCCTGGCTGTGAGGGTGGGGAGGGGCTGGGATGGAATTCCCAGAGGAGCTGTGGCTGCCCCTGGATCCCTGGAAGTGCCCAAGGCCAGGTTGGATCCACCTGGGACAGCGGGAGGTGTCCCTGCCCATGGCAGGGGTGGAACGAGATGATTTTAAGGTCTTTTCCAACCCAAACCATTCCGGGATTCTGTGGAGCAGCTGTTCCTCACCTTGGGAGACCCTGAGCTGCTGTGGGAGGAGGGAACGGTGCGGGTTTGGGGTTTGGGGAGTGTCTGGTGCTGGGAGAGGACAGAGCTCACCTCCGCCCTGCAGGAGAGCAGAGAGCGTTTGTGGAGTCTCCATCCTTGGAGATCCTCAAAGCTCAGCTGGAAAAGCAGGGAGGACCCTCCTGAAGTTGTCCCTGCTCTGGGCAGGGGTTGGACTGAACAACCTCCAGTGAGACCCTCCCAGCCTCAAAATTCACCATTTCCCCCACAAAATTCACCACTTCCCACACAGAATTCCCCATTTCTCACACAAAATCCCACAGATTCCTCATTTCCCACATGAAATTCACCCTTTCCCCCACAAAATTCCCCATTTCCCCCACAAAATTCCCCATTTCTCACACAAAATCCCACGGATTTTGGGATTTTGTGTGGGAAATGAGGAATTTTGTGGGGGAAATGGGTGAATTTCGTGTGGGAAATGGGGACTTTTGTGGGGGAAATGGGGAATTTTGTGTGAGAAATGGGAATTTCGCGTGTGAAAGGGTGAATTCTGTGTGGGAAATGGGGAATTTTGTGGGGGAAATGGTGAATTTTGTGGAGGAAAGGGTGAATTTCATGTGGGAAATTGGGAATTTCATGTGGGAAATGGGGAATTTTGTGTGGTAAATGGGGAATTTTGTGTGGGAAAGGTGACTTTTTGTGGTAAATGAGGAGTTTTGTGTGGAAAACGGGGAATTTTGTATGAGAAATAGTGAATTTTGTGTGAGAAATAGTGAATGTTGTGGGGAAAATGGGCAATTTTGTGTGGAAAACGGGGAATTTTGTGTGAGAAATGGTGAATTTGGACACTCAGGATCCAGAATTATTAAAGGTGTCTCAGAACCCCTCTGTCCATTATATTTAGGGGATAAAATCATGAGTCAGACTGTCCTGCTGGAATTGTACAGGGATTGAGGGGAGAGGAAATACATTTTATCAGCTTAATTTCTGTAATGAATTCCCTGTGATTTTTTTATTTTCTTGCTGGCAGGGTGGGACCTGCTTTGAAAGGGAGGCTGACTCAGAATTCTGAGGAATGGTCACCTTTTGTGGATTTTTTTTCCCAGACAGATCACAAAGAAGGGAGGAAGAAAGAAAGAAAAAGAAATGCATCTGGGCTTATCTCCAGTTGGATTATTGTCAACCACCTCCAGCTGGGAAGGGAAAGGACAGACAGATTGATGGTCTCTGGAATGGGATGGAACAAAACACAACAACCTGAGCAGGGAAGAAAAGGTCCTCTTTGAAAATTTGGATGGGGCATTGTCCTGGTCTTTCAGAGCTTCCCTCTATGCCAAGCAATCCCCGCTCCTTTCTTCTTTTCCTTTTTGCCTCAAGGGCTGCCATTATTTTATATTTTTTCAACCCAAAATTCAGCTGTGCTCCTTCCCTCCCAGCAGTTCTCCACCACAAGCGAAGTGACACCATTTCAGACCTTTGTCACCTGCAAAACCCTGCTGCTCTCGCCCTTTTAGGATGTGGAAGATGCCAAGCCCTGGCACCTGGGGCTTTTTGGGGTGAAAAGGCCTCTCAGTTACTTCCCTTTGTCTGTTGTGCTCCGTTTTCTGGGTGTCATTTGGGTTTTGGGCGGGTTTTAGGCCATTGAACAATCTGAGCTCACAGGGTGGAGTGAAAATCTGTTTTTTATTCTCCACGGTGCATTCAGGGAGCCACCAACCCCCCAAAACTTTGCTGTCAGCTGATTCAACTGCCCAGACACCAGCAGGGAGGGATCCAGGTGGGAATGTGCTGCCTGGGGGACTTCATTCAGCCCAGCCCTACCCGTGTGATGTCCAGGAGAATCATTTCTGTCCAGACAATCATAAATATCTTGGGAATTAATTTCCATCATGGTTGCAGGAACCAGCTGCCAAACAGCTTTAGGATCTGTCAGAAATCACTCCTGGTTTTGCTGTAGGGATCTTCCAAAACGGCATTATTTCAGGAATGAGATAAGGCTTTGGTTCTTCTTCCATCCATCCATCCATCCATCCATCCATCCATCCTTCCATCCATCCATCCATCATCCATCCATCCATCCTTCCATCCACCCATCATCTGTCCATCCATCCATCCATCCCACCCATCCATCCATCCCCCATCCATCCATCCATCCCATCATCCATCCATCCATCCATCCATCCTTCCATCCATCCATCCATCCATCATCCATCCATCCATCCTTCCATCCATCCATCCATCCCACCCATCCATCCATCCCCCATCCATCCATCCATCCCTCCATCCCTCATCCCTCCATCCGTCATCCATCCCATCCACCCATCCATTCATCCATCCATCCATCCATCCATCCATCCATCCATCCATCATCCATCCATCATCCATCCATCCCTCCATCCCTCATCCCTCCATCCCTCCATCCCTCATCCCTCCATCCCTCCATTCATCCATCCATCCATCCATCCCTCCATCCATCCATCCACCCCTCCATCCATCCATCCATCCATCCATCCATCCATCCATCATCCATCCCTCCATCCATCCATCCATCCATCCATCCATCCCATCCATCCATCCATCCCTCATCCATCCATCCATCCATCCCTCCACCCACAATTCTCTCTGTCCGTCTGTGGATCAAGAGCCCGTCCCAGTGTGACCAAGACTCATCTCCAAAGCTCCGAACTCCAACCACATAAATTTAGGCTTCATTTTTAGCCACAACCTGTTGTCCTTTTGATTTGGGTGACACAGCTGGGGACAGGTCCGGAGCACCAGGAGCGGCTGAGGGGAGCCGGGAAAGGGGCTCAGCCTGGAGAAAAGGGGATCAGGATGGGTTATGGGCTTGGAGAGTGTCCAGGGATGGGGAGTTCCTGAGGGAGCTGGGAAAGGGGCTCAGCCTGGAGAAAAGGGGGATCAGGGGGGACCTTGTGGCTCTGCACAACTCCCTGACAGGAGGGGGCAGCCGGGGGGGGTCGGGCTCTGCTCCCAGGGAACAGGGACAGGAGGAGAGGGAACGGCCTCAGGCTGGGCCAGGGGAGGCTCAGGGTGGACATCAGCAGGAATTTCCTCATGGAAAGGGCGGTCAGGCCTTGGAACTGCCCAGGGAGGTTTGGAGTCGCCATCCCTGGAGGTGCCCAAGGAAGGCCTGGAGGTGGCACTCAGATCTCTGGGCTGGGGACACGGTGGGGATCAGGCACAGGTTGGACACGATGACCTCGGAGCTCTTTTCCACCCTCAAGGATTCTGGGATTCTGGGATCATAAGAACAGTTCAGTCAATAAGAGTCCAGGTGAAGTTTTGTCTGTGGTGGGTTTAAATGTTGGTTTTTATTAATCTCTGCCTGGATTTCCCTAATTTTGCGTAACAAAAGAATCATCTCCTTTCTCTCTGGTTGCAGCTCGGTGTTTTATTGATGGAAGTCTCTCCGCTGAGAGCTGCTGTACAAAAATGTAAACTCTGATTATTATTATTATTATTATTATTATTATTATTATTATTATTATTATTATTTCCTCAAAGTCTGTTGCCCATAACTCACAGCAAATACAGAATATGCACCACACCAGCAATGCAGTTGTCATTTCTCATCCTAATTTATGAATGCCGCTTCCGAGCACTTTAGATAAGGATTTCAAAACCCAGTTCCAGCTGAGCCATACTTTGCACATCGCACTTTAACTGGGGAAAACATTGTTGTCTGATTTTAATCATCAAAATGAAATGTTCCTAATAGAGTGAAAAACCCAATTTCCTGCAGAAGCGTTTGCGGGCTGATGTGGCTCCGAGATTCCTGCCATGACAGGAGAGTGATGTCTTGGGCATGGGAAAATGTTCTGGATATCCCTGAAACGAATGGAGCTGTGCTGGATCACTTTGAGTTTTGCATCATTGACTTTCAAATGTCATTTGTCGATAATTAATAATTAACCTCCACAGCTCCTGTACTTTAATTCTGGGGGTGGGTTGGGCATCAGGTGAGAGGAGGTAAAACCCCACCAAACACTGGGACAAGGACAAGGTTTGAGGGTGGTTCTCCCGTATTGATTCCTTATTTCCAGCTTGTTCCGTGCCTCCTCTTCCTCCTCCCAATTATTCCTGCCACAAGCAGATGAGTGACTCGGAGGGGACAAGGAGCTTTGGAGGGTCAGAGCTTAGGGGTGAATTGAGGTCCTGATAAATTGTGTCTCTTCCCAAAATTTGGATTGGAAGGCAGGAGCATTTTTTAAGTTGCCGGTGTTGTGGGGTTTGAATTCCTTTCCCAAAGTCGCACTCCAGGATACCGGGAAGAGTCTGCCAAGCTCCAGTTTGGAACTTTTTGGATCCAATTTTTAGGGATCTGTAGCTGGCATGGAAGGAGGATGGAGCCAGGTGGGGGCTGGTACAAGCAACAGGATGAGAGGAAACAGCCCCAGGTTGTTCATGGGAGGTTCAGGTTGGGTATTGGGAATATTTTCTTCATGGAAAGGGTTGTCCAGCCCTGCACAGGTGCCCAGGGCAGGGGTGGAGTCACATCCCTGGGAGGGTTTAACAGATTTGGGAATGTGGCACTTGGGGACATGGAAACATTTGGACTTGATGACCTCAGAGGGCTTTCCCAAGCCAAAAAATTCTGGGATTCCATGGCATTTTCATCCTTAGGCTCCTTAAGATGGGAATTGGCTTCTGCTCCTGGTTTGTTTGGTGCTGCCTCCCACGAGGATTTCCTATTGATCAACCTTAACACATTCTCCCAACCCAATTGTTAATCCCAATTTTGCTGAGTGGATCTGTCTGTGCCGGGGTACGGGGCAGGAAAAATGGGATTATTCCAATCTGTCACAAAGAACTCTGAGATCTGAAGAAAGCAGAGATTTCTCCCTGCAGGGTGTCAATATTCCCAACTCCAGTGGCAGCCGTCTCCCACAATATTCACAGGAATCCCATTCCATCCCTCTCCCGTGCGACTGGAAGTGCTAATGAAGGAAAAGTGTCCCCAAACACGGGATGGTGACAACACCAAGATGAAATTTAGCTAAAAGCAGCACCCAGCACAGTTGGTGAGCATTCAGCACAGCCAATATTTATCCTCTGCTTTTAAAGAAATAACAGGAAAGGAATGTTAATGGAATTATGTTAATTGGAATAACCACGACTCTGGAAAAATCTCCTGTTCAATCCACAGGTTGGATTGGTTTGGGCTTCACCAGCGTTCAGAGAATAACAAAATGGGGGAAGTTGTAGGATTTTCCAGCAGGAATTATTTACTGCCCCGCGGTGACACCCATTAAATGTTAACAGACAGTATCTTCCAGGATTTACTGCTGGAATTTCGCTGCTTCCCCATTCCGAGCTACGGAGCAGAGCTGAGAATTATTGCCAGGTGTGATGAACAGCAACAGCGCCTCGTGATAAGTTTGGCCGTAACTCCACATCTCCAGCAGGTCCCCACGGCGGTGGCAGAGCCCAGGGAATTCATCTCTGGCCATGGATAAATGGATTCAGGCTTGGAAAGCCTGGATAAAGGTGCCCAGCGCTCCCACGGGGATGTGCCATTAATAAATGGGTTTAAAAAGAGAGTTTCTGGTCAATAAATGCTGTTCACATCATCCTGGGCTCAGAGATGAGCAGGAGGTGCAGAACTTGGGCAGGAATTAAGATCCCAATAATCCAACCCAAAAAAATTCACATGATCACAGAGAGGACGGAGAAGACTCGAAAATCATGGAATTGTTTGGGTTGGAAAAGCCCTCAAAGGCCATCAAGTCCAACTGCTCCCCAGCACTGCCAAGGCCACCACTGACCATGTCCCCAAGTGCCCTATCCAATGTAAAATCCCTCCAGGAATGGGGATTCCGCCATCAACATCACCTGGATCTTGGCTCTGTGTGAAAGGAATCCGTGGAAATTTAAATTCCTTCACCGAGGAATGGTGAATTAACCCTGATGGTGGGATTCCACCATCACCATCACCTGGATCTTGGCTCTGTGTGAAAGAAATCCGTGGAAATTTAAATTCCTTCACCGAGGAATGGTGAATTAACCCTGAGCTCAGCACGGGAGTTCTGAGGCTCGTCAAGGACTGGGGAGTTGCTCACAGACACTCAGGGCACTGGGGGAATCTCCTCATCCAAAGGGAATCTCTGTTTTCCTGGATTTACAGGAATTCTCAAGGCTCTGGGGGGCTTTGGGAGCAGTCTGGGAAGGGACATGGCTGAGTTTGTCCAAGGACATTCCAGGGCCAGGGGCTGAGTCTGAGTCTGGCGAATAATATCCAAAAATTCCGAGCGTCTTCCCCTTCTGAGGAGGCAGAGCCCAGGAGGTTCATTCCCCTGGATAAACAGGACCAACCTCACTTGTGGGATTTGTTTGCCACTCGAGTTTGGAAAAATTTCTGGGCCACTCTGGCTCTGATTGTGGATTTTTAGCCAATAAAAAGAGACAAAGTCAATCCCATTCCATGTTCTTCCCCCAGCCCAAAGTCCTCTTCTGCCCATTCACACCCACAGGCTAAAAAATTAAGGTTCATCCCCTCCATAGTCTCTGTCCATTTCTTTTCCCTCCATTCTCCTGTGTCTGGAATATCCTGGATGAGCAGAAAAATCAACCAGGATTTCATTTCATTTCTCTTTGATTCTGAAATAATATTCAGAATATAAAAAATAAAATAAAATAAAATAAAATAAAATAAAATAAAATAAAATAAAATAAAATAAAATAAAATAATAAAATTAAATTAAATTAAATTAAATTAAATTAAATTAAATTTAAAAAAATAAAATAAAATAAAATAAAATCCACATGCTTCTCCTGGATTTCCAGGCAGGATTCAGCTCTGGAAATTTGTTTTTAGGGAAATCAGTCCTGGGGTTTGTGTCTGATAAGGTTCACAAAGCAGGGGGGTGTGATTGGCACATCCTCAGTTCCCAGCTCGCAGCTCTTATCAGCTCTTATCAGAGTGGGGGTCCTGAGGTGGAAATGGAGTTGTTCAGCTGAGACAGATTTTATGGACCATGGAAAATCCCAGTTAGATTTTTCAGGAGAGGCTGAAGGAGACAAACAGGAAGCCACCATCAGGAATTCTTTCCACAGGGTTTTTCCCCAGCACTGAACTGTGGAATATAAAAGAGGGAATTTGGCTGTTTAATGAACTGGTTTTGGGGACAATCATTGTTTTTTCTGGCCCTTCACTGGAGCTCAGCATTTCCATTTCTTTGCCACTGAGTGAATTCAGGGCTGGGAGTACATCTTTGTTTATTTTATATCTGTGGAGAAGTTTTTTAGGTGTCATCCTGAAGCAGCTTTTTTTGAAGGCAGAGGACACATTTAATACATTAGAGAATCACCATCACATCTGCTTCCCCTGATAAATATCATAAATAGAAATAGTTAATCAAGACAGAAAAAACCTCCGCCATCCAAGGAATATCAAGTTCTCCCCATTCCCGATATTCTCTCTGAGCCCTGTCTTATTTAAAGGCTTTGATAAATTTAGCAGGGAAGAGCTGCCGAAAATGATGAGGGGTTTGGTTTTTTTTCCTCTACATCAAGAAGCACAAATAGAGCTGTAGCTGCTTTTAGGCGCTCAAATATAGCCCTAATTAGTGCTTAAGTGCTAATTGATAGTCATTAGGTAGGTCTGTGCCTGAGAGGGGGGGAAGAAGTGACTGAGGAGGAAAAGCTGAAGAAGGTGACGGCGCCTGAGGTGTCTCAGGAGTGGCACAAGTTTGTCCTGACTGAGATGTTCCCCATGGATTTGTCAGAAATTCCTGAGCAGTGGAAGCCTCTGCCATGGAAACAGGCTGGGAGAGCTGGGAATGTTCACCTGGAGAAGGGAAGGATCCAGGGAGAGCTCAGAGCCCCTTCCAGAGCCTAAAGGGGCTCCAGGAGAGCTGGAGAGGGACTGGGGACAAGGGATGGAGGGACAGGACACAGGGAATGGCTTCCCACTGGGAAAGGGGAGATTTAAATGGGATTTTGGGAAGGAATGAGGGTGGGGAGGGGCTGAGATGGAATTCCCAGAGCAGCTGTGGCTGCCCCTGGATCCCTGGAAGTGTCCAAGGCCAGGCTGGATCACCCTGGGACAGTGGGAGGTGTCCCTGTGAGCAGGCACAGACAGAACCGATGCAGGTTTGGTTTTGGCAGCTGTGATAAAACCACGTCCTTCCACCCCCCTCCAACTCAGGGAAAATAATGAATGCACCAGAAAATGAGGCAGTTTTGCCCCTAAATCCCGAGGAAATGTTAAAACACTGGGAACAGGATGGGTGGCCTCACATGGCACCCACGGAAAGGCAGCCTCAGACACGCTCTGAGTGCTGGATGAATTCTTTAGGAGCTCTTCAGAGCAGCCGTGACTTGCGAGGCTCTCTGGGAACAACGCACGGAGCACCTGGAGAACAAAGGGAATTTTCAGCTGAGTTGCCGAGGGCAGGATTTGGGAATCGCAGCTGGAGGCAGGGCAGGAGAGGGGCTGAGCCTCCTCTCACAGGGTCTCTACTCAAGGATCTGTTGAGGGCAGAAGAGCTGTTTTACACCTGGGCGGGGGCTCCAGACAGAGCAGAGCTGAATCAGATCCCCCTTTTCCTTCTCCATGCCCGTTTTCCCACCTTACAAAACTTCCTGCTTTTACCGCCTCGTCCTTGAATGAACATTTCAGCAGCCTTGAGGCAGGCAGACGAGCAGGGTATGAATATTCCAGCAATCACACCTTCGTAGCGTTCAAAAGGGAAACTCTGAGCCTTGGGTTTCAGTGTTTTACAAGCTCCTGTCCGCTGTTTGTCGGTGCTTTGCTCCTGGTAAAGAGGGATCCGTGGGGCCTGGGAATCTGATTCCCAGTGATTCCAGTGGTGCAGCGGAGCCTGTGCTGGACATTAGTGGGAAGTCCAGTTCCTCCTCTAGTCGGAGGTGTCCCTGTCCACGGCAGGGGTGGAACTGGGTGATCTTCAAGGTCCCTTCCAACCCCACCATTCTGGGATTCATGATCCCACTTAGTGGGGGAATCTACGGAAAACAGCTGAGGATCTTGGGAAAGGGACACCTCAGAGATTCTTTCATTTCTTTTATTTTGCTAATGGAAAATATTGAAGTGATTTTTCTTACAGATTCTTTTTTTTTAAATTATGTTTGCTTTCCACAAAGACAACCCCAAATACAACCAGAGGTGCTGTTTCTCCTCTGGACCAATGATAAATCCAGGTATTTTCACCCTGATTTTCCCCATTTGGCACCAATTCGAACTTTCCCCATTTGGCACCAATTCAAACCACGTCATTTTATAAACTCCTCTGCTCTCCCTTTTCCTCTCAGACCTCTTTGTTTCTTACTTTGTTAAGGATTTTTTTTTTCTCCTTTCAGCTTTCCAGAGTCCTCTGGAAGTCAGAGCTGGCGTGGCTCCCCTTGCACTGGAGAAAAATCACCTCAGTAAGAGCCCTTCATCCAGGGGCAAAAAGTGGTGAATCAACAAATCGTGGAATTGTTTGGGTTGGAAAGGCCAAATCATCAAATCCAACTGTTCCTCAGCACCGCTGAGGTCACCACTGACCACGTCCCCAAGTGCCACATCCGCTGTTAAATCCCCCCGGGGGTTTAAAATCAAACTTCCTGAGGCTGCACTCGATCCCCTTGTCCAGGTCGTTGCTAAAGATCTGCCCACAGGAGGGGAACTGGAATTAGATGATCTTCAAGGTCCTTTCCAACCCAAACCATTCCATGATTCCATGATTCCATGATTCCATGATTCCATGATCTGGGAAGCTGCCCAGTCTCTTCTGAAGGGTTTTCCTTAGAGCACAGAGGGAATTACACTTGGACTGACACCTTGTGCTGTCCAACCGGTCATTTTGACTTAAATAAGGGGAAAAAATGAGAAAATTATCCTGAAATTCTGGTTCGGAACCTGTGGAGAGGCAGAAGGGAGGAGAGACTTCACTTCCAGAGGAACTCATTGCAAAGAGGACTCAGTGACAAGGCATTCTCAGAGAGGAGGGAAAATCACTGAAAGCGGAAGAGCTGGAAGTGGTGCCCAAATCCTGTCCCCCATCAGCATCCCACCCTCCAGACCGTGTTAATCCCTCAGCATTTCCAGGCTGCAGCTCATTCTGCCGCATCCCAGAGCCATTCCCGGCACTGGGAATCACGTTTTTCCAACAACCTCGCATAAAAACTGAACAACACGAACCAAACCCCAGCAAGGCCCTCGGTAGCCCCGGGAAGGCCATTTATTACCAGAGTGGGACAATCCATGCACGGCACGTGGAATGAGGGTAATTAAAAGTCTGGGAGCTGCAGCATTCCATGATTAATGCCTTGGGTGGGTGCTCCAGCTCCTAAAACTAATGGGAAGTGACTCGAACTGCACCGCGAGCAGCGCCGGGGTCCCCGGGAGGAATCCAGGTTGCTCCAGGCATCTTGCAGATTCCTTGGCTCATTAATTATAGCTGCTCCAAGTGGAAAGTTTATAATTAAACATATAGTTTACTCCCCAACTTTGGGATGGAGGAAATGGAGGGAATTAGATTTCTTTCGGAATAAGAACGTGGAGGCGTTCGCGGGGCGTGCGGGTGACAAGGAGGTTTTGTCTGGAGCTCATCCGGGATCCAGTGTGGGATGATGTCATTTTTATAATCAATATATCAGTTTAATCACCTTTCTAGGTGGGGTTGGACTCAAAAAAGGAGGGAATAGGCAGCTTCACCTTCTTGGCAGGACCCTGCGTTGGGATGAAGTCAGTCCCATTTCCTTCACTAATCAATTTCCTTTATTGATAAATCTCTTTACTGAGATTTTGAGCTGAAAATACCAGAACATGCAATTAAAAAATGGATAAATAGAGGTACCAATGCAGGTGTGTGTGGCTAAAAGCACAAGGGTTGTTAGTGCTAAATGTTAATTATTTTGTGTATTTTCTGATCACGGTCGGTGCCTGATGCCTGAATATTCCCATTTTCTGGGTGGGGTGGGAAATCTCAGCTCAGCTTTGCAGGGAAACTGAGGCACGGGGGCTTGAGTTACTCCTAGGGAGTTTCAGCAAGGAATTGCTCCTGAATCCTAAAGTTGCGCCCTCAGCTTGGGGCAACTCTTTTACCCGCTGGGATGAGCCGGACGGGAATAGAGGGACTGCCTGGAAATCTGGGAATTGCAGCCCCTCCTTTCATTGCAGGTTTTTGATTGCTTTTGAAGGATGAGCGCAGCCCTGGCTGGTGCTGGAATCGATACTACAAAATGAACGAGGCCTTTGTGTTATTTTCCATCCTCCATCCCTCTGTTCCCTGTGCATTTCATCCAGCGCAGGCTCATCCACAGACACTCCCATGGGTTTGTACAGGTACAAATCCGAGCACAAACAGCTCCCCGTGTGTGGAATTTGGTGTGGAATTTCAGCTCCCGGGAACTGATCTGGGCTGTGGAATCAAAGCGCCCCGAGCTGTTTATTTCACAGTGAGAAAAAAGTGATGGGGCCTTTGGTGGCTCTGGTCTCAGTTCGGGTCCGGGTCTCTCTCCCCGTGCCAGGAGCTTTTCTTTGTGCTCTGGCTGCCGCTTCAAGGGCTGCAGCTCCGCTCTGGCTCTGCTGAGTCAATAGGAGTCAGACTCATTAATCCTGGCCTGGGGCAGCCTCCCCGGCTGGGAACAGTTCGAGACCTCTCCTAACGACTCCAGCGTGGAAATCAGGGATCTGAGTGCAGGGACTGCAGCAAGTGTGAGATGGCAGTTCAGTGTCACCGGGTCTGTCCCTGTTGTAGGTAGATACGAGGTGGGTATCGATCCCCCCGAGAGCACCGAGGGGGTTGGTTCCTCTGCAGAATTAAGCCTGACATCTCCATAACGATGATTGTGCCACACTCTGCCTTTAATGATCTTCCCCAGGCCCTATTGCTACTCTGGAGGAGTTTTCTGCTGCTAAAATAGTATGAAAATCAAAGATAAAGGCTGGGAGAGCTGGGGGTGTTCAGAAGGCTCTGGGGAGATCTCAGAGCCCCTTCCAGGGCCTAAAGGGGCTCCAAGAGAGCTCAGGAGGGACTGGGGACAAGGGATGGAGCGACAGGACACAGGGAATGGCTTCCAACTGCCAGGGCGAGATGGGATATTGGGAAGGAATTCCTCCCTGGGAGGGTGTGGAGGGGCTGGGATGGAATTCCCAGAGGAGCTGTGGCTGCCCCTGGACCCCTGGAATGTCCAAGGCTGGGTTGCAGCGGGGGAGCTGCCCGTGGTGTTGGTCCTGCCAAAGGCATCACGGTCGGGGAGGGGCGTTTGTCCCCCAGACAGCGCCAGCAGAGCCCTCCTGCTGCTGGATAATGGAGCGGGCACCGACAGGGGCTGGAGCATCCATCAGAACCTCCGTTCCAAGGCCTGTCCTCGTGGGGTGCCTCTCAAAGGGATCAGAGACATCGATTCCTGCTCTCAGGTGGAGCGGGAGCGTCACTGTGGCTTTGTGAGTGAGCCTTCCCTCAGTTCCCTAGCCAAGCAGAACAAAGCAGCTCCCTGTGTTTGATTTTCCTTGCTGCAGGCAGGGAAGGGGAGCAGCTCTGCTGCACTTGGCTTGGCTCGAGCACTGGAGCCAGGCAAGGAGTCCCTCATGTTGTTTTGCCCAGTATCCCTGGAAATGAGGCTTTTTCCATTTCCAGTCTGGGCTCTCTGGCTCGTCCCCTCCCCTTGCTCCCTCTCCCTGCCCCAGCTCCCCCCTGTCCCCCTCCCCTGCAAGCACAGCCCTTCTCTTACATCAGGAATTCTGAGCTTCCATCAGAGTTTGCTCTGGATCATGCGCACCAGGGCTGGGAATTGTGGATTTTGAACTACTCTCAACTTTCTTCCCTCTGGGCCAGGTCAGCTCACAGAAAACCCTCCAAAACTGGCTCCAGATGCTAAAATAAAACCTGTAAATGCTGAACCTGCACAGGGGCTCCCATGGATTTCAGTGAGATTTCTTTTCATGGCATTTCTTCCCACAACATCGCTTCTCCATGAGTCCCTATTCTGCTTCCTGCTGCAGCTCAGGATGCTGGATTTAATCTGTAAAGTTCAGGATTTATTCTGTGAAATCCTGGCCTTTAATGTGTGAAGTTCTAGATTTAATGCGTGAATTCCTGGATTTAATGTGTGAATTCCGGGATCTGATCTGTGAAATCCTGGATTTATTCTGTGAAATCCTGGCCTTTAATGTGTGAAGTTCTAGATTTATTCTGTGAAGTCCTGGATTTATTCTGTGAAGTCCTTTGATTTGATCTGTGAACTCCTGGATTTTTTCTGTGAAGTCCTGGCCTTTAACGTGTGAAGTCCTGGGTTTAATGTGTGAAGTCCTTGATCTGATCTGTGAAATCCTGCTCTTTAATCTGTGAAACCCTGTGTTCCAACACTCCTGTAAGTTTATTTCCATTCTCCTGTTCAGCCCTGACTCCTGCAAATCCCGCAGCGCTGCCTGTCGGAATCGCTGTCGATCCGAGAGGCACAATTAGCTCCTTCAGTCCTGTGCCAGGTGGGAATTGTGCAGGTTTCCAGGGTGGTTTATTATTTCCAGGGTGGCAGGAAGTCAGGCAAATGTGACAAACACCTCCTGAACTTGCTAAAACACCGAAATGTGTCACACACGGGAGAACCGGGAGGAGCAGCTCCAGCCTTGTGCCCGTGGGAAGGAGGGAACAGGTTTTGGGATGGTTTACAGGAGGAGAGAGGAGGAATCCCCTGGAGCAGCCCAAGTGCTGACATTCCCAAATTGCTGTGAAACCCCAGCAAACCTTCGGGCAAAGTTGTGGGCGCCAGAGGAGCTGCGATCGCGCTCCCTCCTCTTCCAGCACAGGGATTATTTAACGGGATGATTTTAAGCCTGGCTTTAAGGACAGGTTTTGTGCCCCTGGCTGGGTCAAGCTGTCACACGAACCGTGGCTGCACAAGAGCTGTCCTTGCCCTGTGACAGCTCTGGGGCTCCTTGTGGTGTGTGGGGAGTGACCCTCAAACAATCAATTATTGGGTGCAGCAGTATGGATGCTAAAAAGCTTTGGCAGAGAAGCCTTCAGCTCTCAGCAGCAGCTCGTGAGAGCTCTGTCTTTCTCATGCTAAACTATGCAAAAACATGATAAGGTTTCTGTAAACCGAGTCTGCTATCTTGCACCTGCAAATATAATTAGAATTGTTATGATTTCGACGAGGGAAATGAACGATGTGAGAATTGACCAATCACTCTGGTAGGCAGTTAGCTAGAGGTCCAATAACCTCTTGCCATTTAGGTAAACTCTAAAGGAACTTAAACACATAAAAACCCGTCGTTTGTTAATTAAATAATTCCATTCCATTCTCTTGACTGCATTCCTGTCTCTGAGTCTTTCTTACTCTCCGGCCGGCGGCAGCGACACAGCAGGAACGCTTTGGATTCACCCTCAGGACGAGGAGTTGTGCACGAGGAGGGAGCCCTGATTCCTGTCAGGGTTCTTCCCCCAGAGGGTGCTGGGCACTGCCCAGGCTCCCCAGGGAATGGGCACAGCCCGAGGCTGCCAGAGCTCCAGGAGCATTGGGACAACACTCCCAGGGGACATGGAATTAGAGAATCAGGGACTTGTTAAGGTGGGAAAAGCCCTCTAAGATCGAGTCCAACCCAGCACTGCGAAGGCCACCACTAACCCAGGTCCCCAGCTGCCTCATCCACACGTTTTTTGAACACTCCCAGCCATGAGGACTCCACCAATGTCCTGGGAATATTGGTTCCAATGCTTGACCACCCTTTTGGTGAAGAAATTTTTGCTAAAACGAAGTGTGATTGGGATGATTCTTGGGGTTTCTTGGGTTGATTCTTGGGGTTTCTTGGGTTGATTCTTGGAGTTGTCCCTTGCCAAGCCAGGACACCGATACAAAGATCCTTTTGGATCCTTTCAGATCCTTTCCAGCCCAGCATATTCTACGATTCCATGGAAACTGAGGTCCCAAGCAGCAGCCAGGCTGCTCACTGAGCCTAAGAAAAGAGTGTCTGAAATACCCTCTTTGTCTAAATAATTCCTACCAGACTCTGCCTGCTAAAACACCAGGCTCCTTCTTGCCTTAAGGGACATCTGGAAGGGAAACAGAAGGGGAACAGGATGAGAAATTTCCCAGATATGAACGGAAGGTCAGCAGATGAAATGCGAAATGTCACATTTGTTGCTCAACTGAGCAGGATTGCAACTGGAAAAATGCAGCCCGTCAGTCCCGCCGCTGAAAATAAACCCAAGTCAAACAGAAGTCCTTGAGTGCAAACGCGAGGATCAGAATTAAATTTCCTCCTAACTCCTGGGTAATGGAGTTCTGCCAGAGCCAGGAGTCAATTAAGGGGATAAATACTCCCATAACTCACCAACACTTTGCATTTCGGGGGTATTTTGCTGAAGTAAGCACTTAATGTGATTATTGTGTTTCAGCCTGATTTAAGATGACAACTTTTGCATTTCCTAAATATTAATTAGCCTGGAATTTCTATTTATTTAAACTCGGAGGCAGCAAGTGGGTAGTTGTGTGATTTACCTCTGGCTCCTGGCATTTCTCTCAGCTGGGACATTAGAAATGCAATTGTGACCAATTAACCTTCGTGCCTGTCAGCAGAAAGGATGAACGGTGGAGCTTGGTGGGTTTGTTTGGGGGAATAATCATCCCACAGACCAAGGCAGGGATCTGCTCCTCTGGATGAGGCTTTTGGATGCCTACTCAGGGCAAAAAAAATGGGGTTTTAATGGATTTTTCAGCTGTTTGGGTCCTGCTCCTCTGGGATTAGGCTGTTCCCTCAGGGGTGGCTTTTAAGGACACGTTGCTGCATGGCTTGTATGGAGCTCCTGGAGTGTCTGCCCACCTGAGGGTTTGGAATAACATAGGAATGGAATGAGAGAGATGGATTTTTTAACTGAAAGAGGGGTTAGATGGGATATTGGGAAGGAATTCCTCCCTGGGAGGGCAGTGAGGGAACAGAATTCCCAGAGCAGCTGTGGCTGCCCCGTTCCTGGCAGTGTCCCAGGCCAGGCTGGAGCAGCCTGGGACAGTGGGAGGTGTCCCTGCCCATGGCAGGGGTGGCACTGGGTGGGCTTTAAGGATCCTTCCAACCCAAACCATTCCATGGTTCCATGAAAAGGAGAGTCCTCACTGCAGAGATGGAACATTTTCCACACCAGACCCTTCAGAGCATCCTGGGGTTGCCTGAATCCGTTTGACACCTCTGAAATCCTCACCCTGTTGTATCCAAGAGCTCCCAGGCCAGCTGTGGACTTGTGTCATTCAACTCCTGTGCGGCAGGGAGGGAAGGTGGGTATGGAAAACCTCAAATAGGCTGAGATTAAAAGACTCTGGACACCCACAGCTCCTTTGGAATCTAACGGGAATTTGTGTACTCGGCTGCAAAAATGGAGATTTTTTATCAAGCAGCACCAAGTGGAGCATGGCAAATCTCCCCCCAGGAATTCTGCTCCGCTTCCCCACCCCAATTATGGCCCTCGTTGCGCTCTCTTGGCTCTGCTCTCCATGTAATGAGGTGATGGTTGAAGGATTCCAGCTGTAATGGACCAGCAGCCTCCAAATTCCCTCGAAACATCTTTCCCTTGAACACCTCCCCTCTTTCAGCCGTTGAGGTGCTGAAATTCCTGCATTTCCCCAGAAGGAGCTGCTTGTCATCCCAGAAAAAGGGTGTCACCCATCTTGTTGATGTTTATTGAAACTTTGGATCATCTCTGGCCTGGAGATGTATTTTTAGCTCTGTACTTTTCGAAAGTGTTGTTGGCCCCCAGTCAGGGAACAGCAGGGTTAATGTAGAGCCTGGAGGAGCTCTCCCATCTGTTCCAGCTTCCATCCAACCATGGAGTTTTACAAGAGCTCTCTAGGAGGGCTCGGCGTTCTTCAGTTTGTAGTATTCCCTAATAAAATCAGCTTGGAAGGCTGCCTGTGCCAAACAGGAGGATGTAAAATCTTCAAGGAGACAAAGGAATTTGGAAATACCAGATTCTTTCACATTTTCAGGAATTCTGTTTATTTTGATTGACGTTGAAATTAGAGATGGAACAGATGGAGTGAGAGTACAGCAGGATGAGCTGAGCTGAGGCTTTGACACTCTAATGAGGAAATTAGGAGGCAGAAGCTGCTGGTTGGGTTCTTCTTTGGGGTCCATTTATGTTTTGTTTGCCCTGATACTTCTGTCAACAGCAACAGATCCACAACCAGGCTGATCCCAACACATCCACAACCAGGCTGACTTCAACAGATCCACAACCAGGCTGACCCCAACACATCCCCAACCAGGCTGACCCCAACACATCCCTACCCAGGCTGACCCCAACACATCCCCAAACCAGGCTGACCCCAACACATCCCCAACCCCAACACATCCACAACCAGGCTGATCCCAACACATCCCTAACCAGGCTGACCCCAACACATCCCCAGACCAGGCTGATCCCAACACATCCCTAACCAGGCTGACCCCAACACATCCCCAAACCAGGCTGATCCCAACACGTCCCCAACCAGGCTGACCCCAACACATCCCCAACCCCAACACATCCCCAGCCAGGCTGATCCCAACACATCCCCAAACCAGGCTGACCCCAATACATCCCTAACCAGGCTGATCCCAACACGTCCCCAACCAGGCTGACCTCAACACACCCCCAACCAGGCTGACCCAAACACGTCCCTAACCAGGCTGATCCCAACACATCCCTAACCAGGCTGATCCCAACACATCCCCAAACCAGGCTGATCCCAACACATCCACAACCAGGCTGATCCCAACACATCCCCAAACCAGGCTGATCCCAACACATCCCTAACCAGGCTGATCCCAACACATCCACAACCAGGCTGATCCCAACACATCCCTAACCAGGCTGATCCCAACACATCCCCAGCCAGGCTGATCCCAACACATCCCCAAACCAGGCTGATCCCAACATATCCCTAACCAGGCTGATCCCAACACATCCACAACCAGGCTGGCCCAGCCCCACGGACAAGATGGATCATCAAGACTTGGTAAATTGTGTTTATGCCGGCTCCCGAAATTCCCAGGCAAGCTACCCTGATTACTTCATGGATTTGTGTTGGTAGAAGGTGGATATTCCGTGATTTTGGAAGATGGGGTGGGGGTTGAAGTCAAGCATGAGGGGATGCCGCAAACTCTTGGCTGATCTTTTCCTTGCTCTGCACCTGGAATTGTGGGAGCTGATCCGGCACCAGGACACTCCTCTCCTCAGGGTTGTGTTTGTGATGGTGGCCTTGGCTGGGCAGCATCGTCACCAATGCAAATGTTTGCACTAATTAGTTATGGGTTAAATGGTTGGACTTGATGATGTCAAGGGTTTTTTCCAACCTGATTCCCTCATTCTGATATGGGCTTGGATTTTGCACGTGGATGTGGCTGCAGGGAGATGAAGTGTGAAATGCTCCGCGCATCCATGGATACATTAATTTAATATATTCAATACATTCAAGACTTTCTGTGGACAAAGAGTTCCTGGTTTAGTTTTTGATCTTAGCCTTTCTCAGCCTCCATCAGCATTAAAGTCACAGAATTAAAGGAAACAAAGTAATTGAAATCCTTCCCTGCTAGCACATCTGGGCAGCCATTTGGAAATGGAGATGTTATTATAGAGACCTAATTAAATCTTTGTCTCCACTTGCCCCCCAGCTATGAAACAACCGTGACGTGTGGTGACTTTTCTCCAAGCAGCCACCGTGAAATCAGCACAAATTTTCCATCAAAATGGACAACTGTGGCCATCAAACCAGCGAGTGCTGGGTGCATCAGACCTGGGCTGCCTCATTAAGTGCAGTTTTCGTGTGGAGTGGGAGGGATTTGTTCTCCTGGGTCTGGACCTCAGAGTCCTTTCCCATGTAGAAAAAGAACTACAAATATTTGTTTTCTCAGTGGAGCAGGAATTCCCTTTCTCAACGGAGCAAGAATTCCTTTTTCCAATGAAACTGTTGGCTGTTAAGGTCCTGGCCTTGTTCTTGGAGCACAGCAAAGCTGGTTTTGAGAAGTTCCCATTCATTTCTCTCTTAACTTGTTGCAGGTCAACTAACAAGAACCAGAGAGGTATGAAAACGGGCTGGAAAGGGATCTGATCATGGGTGTTAATGAGGGAGGGAATCATGGAATGGTTTGCATTGGAAGGGACCTTAAAGTCCATCCCATCCACCCCCTGCCATGGGCAGGGACACCTCCCACTGTCCCAGGGTGCTCCAAGCCCCATCTGACCTGGCCTTGGACACTTCCAGGGATCCAGGGACAGCCACGGCTCCTCTGGGAATTCCATCCCAGCCCCTCCTCACCTTCCCAGGGAGGAATTTCCTCCCAATATCCCACCTCTCCCTGCCCTCTGGCAGTGGGAAGCCATTCCCCCTTAACCTATCCAAGGTCTGGACTCCACAACCCAAAATCCCCTCTTAGAGTTCAAAGTTTCACATTTACAACATGAAAACATCAAAGCTGTTTTACATGAGAATACGTGGAACAATTGGAGTGCTCTGCAGCTCGTGAACATCCTGGTGGGAGGAAACAGGAGGACTGAGGCGGATGCAGAAGGAGTTAAACTGCACCTGAGCAGGTGGGGCAGCTCAGCCGTGTGTGTGTCCCAGGCTCTAAAATCAGGATTTGTTTTATTTTGTGCGCCTGTGATGTGTCATTTTTCATTGTTCACTTCTTTTTCTGCGCTGTCTCTCGCTCCTCAGCCGGCTGTGTTAGGAACTCTCCACTCCTGACAGCCGTCCCCTGGGAACAGCCGGTGCAGAGGAGACAGGGGTTGTGTTCTCTCCTTTCCCTTCCTTCCCTGGCATCGTGTGTTCCCTGTCGGATGACGGATGTCACCCGGCACCTGGTGACAGTGCTCTGTGTCCTGGCACACCGTGAATTGCTGGGGTGTCCTCTCTTGCCCTCCTGCCCCCTCTTTCCTGGCTCTCCACTCCTCACTGAGCCGTTTCCCAACTCGGTGAGGGGAAAGGCTCTCAAAATCATTCTTCAGAGGCAGAACCATCACGGAGTAATTGGAGGGACTGGAAAAGGATCATTTTGTGTTTCTTTTCTCCCTAATTTACTGACAACTGTGGCAGCCAGGGCTGGGAGCTGAATCATCTCCCTGAGACTCTATGTTTAAATGATATTTTTATTATTTCCCATTAATGTGTCCAAGACAGGGGAGGAGGCTTTCGAAGTTTCACAAATGGAGCAGAGCACGCAGGGGCCCGTGATTTTCAGTGGGAAATGAGCATTTAACGGCTCCTTTGTGCCTTTGAAAGCCTTCTCTGCTCAGGTTCTCCCCATGGTGGAACCAGCCCTGGCGTGGTTTAGTCCTCGTTACCTTAATTTGAGGAAAAAAATCCTTCCAAAAGTAACTTGATGTGGTTTATCCCCGTCCATGTGGGGAGGATGGTTCTGATCATCGAGGCTGTTTAATGTGTCTGACAAAAGCATCACAAGACCCAAGAGTGGGAACCTGAAAGCAGCCAAGTTCAGGCCAGACATGGAATCTATATTTTAAACAGTGTGAGTTGTTAACCCTGGAAATAACTTGACGGATTCTCTCTCTCTGAGTTAAATTGACGGTGGCTGATGCTCGCTGCACAGGGGGACCGGACCAGACCCAGCCTCGTCACGTTAATTATCCCAAACTGATGCTGGGGGTTTTGGAGCTACGGGGCTTCTGGGACAGGAGCTGGATCTTCTCTGTGCTGTTCCTGTGGATGAATCCGATTTTTCAGGGCTAATTAGGCTGTGCCTGAGACAGAACTTTATTGCTCTGTGCAGCCGGTGTAAGTTGAGGTCAAGTAGATCGAAAAGAAGTTGGACCATGACATGAGAGCTCCCTGCTGCTGTTGTTATAAACACCAGAAAAAGCAGGATTATTACCAGATCTTGGGGTTTTTACATTTTTTTGTGCCTCTTGAAGATCTCTGTTCTCTTCTGATGCCCTAAAAAGCAGCTGAACTTTGTTGAAACCCCTCCCATGCTGTAGCAGCAGCGTAAATCCAACAGTGCTTGTTGCTGCCTGCATCGAGCGTGATGTCAGCCTCATTTCCTCCCTCTGCCTGCAGCCCTTCTCCAGGGACATCTTTTGGAAAAATCACTTTGTGCTGCTCTGTGTGACACTCCAAACTCGCAGCCACCGTGGCCGAATCATTATTTCAAGGACGAGGGGGGCTGAACTTGCCAGTGACTTCAGACTCTGCTGGAATTTCACTGCCATCCCTCGTCTTCAATAGGAACTTATCTCTGTGCCACTCCAGATTTTAATGGAATTCGTGTCACAGCAATAATAGGGTCAGGCTCAGTCTGTCCCAGCATTGCCAGCGAGGTCTGGTTTATTTATTTTTATTTTCACAGCCATCAAAGCCTTAAACAGAGCTTATCTGATGGGAGCACCATAGGGAAGGTGACGGGGCCTTGGAAAGGGAAACTGAAGTCAGGTTCCCACAAGGAAACTCCTGTTGCAGATCCCTGCTGGGCCCAGCCTCAGTGGAAAGGTGGGAATTTGGTGAGTGGTGAAACACAGAAATGTTGGTCCTGACTTTGGTCCTGGCAGCAGGTCAGAGTTTTCCAGGTGGATTCACCCAGGGGTGAGAGCTGCCTCTAAACTTAATGAATCATGGGATCATTAAGGTTGGAAAAGACCTCCAAGATCCCTGTCTCTGGAAGTGTTTAAGGTTGGGTGGGCTTGGAGCAACCTGGCTTAGTGAGAGGTGTCCCTGTGTGGGTAGAACTGGGTGATCTTTAAGGTCCCTTCCAACCCAATCCATTCCATAATTCCACTCTATGAAATGATGGCTGACCATCTGTCCAGTTTAGTTCAAATATTATTTGTTTAGCTGTTTTTATTGTTCTTTTTTGGTGTTGTGTATAAAATTGTCAGTGTCTGTTTGTACACTTTGCATGCTTGGCCTCAGGCCAGGAAGAAGCTTCTGGTCCCTCCTGAGTTCATATCTTTAAATTTGCAAGGAGGAACAAACCCTCCAAGGAATCCCCGCAAGGTCCGGGAGTGCAGGCGCTTGCCCGGGGCTGTTTACTGTAACAAATGGATTTGTACAGCACATCCTGGCGCTCGGCTCCCCACGGACACCGCAGCAGCAAAAGGGGAAGAAACCACTTCCAAGTCCTCAAATATTCCCTCCTGCAGCACCTGTCTGTGTTTTGAAAGACAAAAGGTGCACGAGAGGTCACAGAGCTGTTGAAGGTGTTTTGTCAGTCAGTCGAGGCGAGGTTTCAAATCTGCACCATCAAAAAGGAACCAGTTAGACAGGATGGAACAGTCAGAAGCTGGATGTGGGCAGCCGTGATGCTTTGGGAGCATTTGCAGGATCCGGGGCACTGTTTTGCTGTTTGTTGGGTTGGGTTGGGAAGATTGGTGGGGTTGGAAAGAATGGATGGGTTGGAAAGGATGGTTGCGTTGATAAGGGTGGTTGGGCTGGAAAGGGTATCTGGGTTGAAGAGGGAGGTTGGAAAGAATGGGTGGTTTGGTAATGATGGTTGGGTTGAGAAGAATGGCTGAATTGGGTAGTGAGGTTGGGTTGGAGACGCTGGTTGAGCTGGAAAGGATTGTTGGATTGCAAAGGGTGGTTGGACTGGAAAGCGTGATTGAGTTGGAAAGAGTGCATGGATCAGAAAGGGTGGTTGGGTTGGAAAGGGTGGTTGGGTTGAAGAGGATGGATGGGTCGGAAAGGGGGAATGGGTTGGAAAGGGTGGATGGGTTGAAGAGGATGGATGGGTCGGAAAGGGTGGTTGGATTGGAAAGGGTGGTTGGATTGGAAAGGGTGCTTGGGTTGGAAAGGGTGGTTGGGTTGAAGAGGATGGATTGGAAAGGGTGGATGGGTTGGAAAATGTGGTTGAGTTGGAAAGGATGTTTGGATACAAAAGGATGCAGAATGAGTTTCCAAAGGAATGATGAGCCCTGTGATCCTGAGCCAGGAAATACTGAAATTGAGTTTATCTCCAGCTGGATTTGGAAAAGTCACCTTCAAGACAGTGCAAGGGGAGTGAAGATCTCAAAGGACCGATTCTGCTGCCACCTCAGTGCGCACTGTCAGGACGTGACATCTTTGCGATGATGTGGGAGGGTCTCTCCTCCTGTCTGAACTTTGCCTCCCACCTGGATCATCCGAACCCCTCCAAACTCTGCCGGGCTTTGTGTGCTGAGCAAGAAGCTGGGATTTGATAAAGCCCATGTGACACTTGGTGGGACACCAAGACAGAGCCCAGACACGTCGCGAGCAGCGTTTGCCTGGCAGGAGACTCTCAGTGGGCTTTGATTAATGGCAACTCTTGGTACCACTGATATCTCTCACCCAAGGACATGCAAATATTCACTGATTGAGAAATTCCCTGCACTCACCACAACAGCAGCTCCTTGTTTGTTTTTGTGTCATGCAAGAACTTCTGAAGGTCACATCTCAATGGCACAAGACTTGAGAGAAGGGAAGGGAAGGGGAGGGGGAAGGGGAAGGGGAAGGGGAAGGGGAAGGAGAAGGGGAAGGGAAAGGGAAAGGGAAAGGGAAAGGGAAAGGGAAAGGGAAAGGGAAAGGGAAAGGGAAAGGGAGCTCCTGGAGTTGTTAATCCAGGAAGTGTGAGGGAATAGGAACCAGGATAAGAGGTTCTCACAGCGATGAAGGAATAGACAGACCCTTTGAACATGTTGAGACTGACAAAAGTGACACAAACAGGCAAACTGATTAAAAAAAAGAAGTGCAGATTTCATGGAAAGTCCATGAAGTGGCACACTGGGAACAGAACTGAGACGTTCCCATCTGGGATTCCCACATTTTAAGCCCAAGCCCAGCATTTTAAGACCAGTCTCGCAGCTGGCGTGAGCTGTTGTACACGAAGCAATGTCAATTTATGCTCACTGCAGATCTCTTGATTGGGATCTATGGTGGTAATTATTCATGCTCACCATTCGTATTTGGGGATTAATTAACTATTCGTGGTTCCTATAAAGAATATTGTCAACCATTTAACGGCTCATTGAGTTCAGCAGGATTTCGAGCTCCTCTCTTACGATTTGCTCGGAATGGTTATTGTGATTTGTGACTTGGAGGAGCAGCGAGTGAGCTGTGAGCAGACCAGGAGCATTTCAGTGTCAGTTCTACCCTGTGACAAATGGGCTTTAATTGGCTTTACACGGGTTTTGCTTGGTGAGACGAGGCAGATGAGCGAGGAGATATGGGAGAGTTCTTTTAAACAATATAAAAAAGGTGGTTTTGTCCTGCCCGGGTGCTCTGCGGGTGCTTTTCAACTTTATCAGCGAGGGTGAGGATTCAAAATTAATTCCTGCATGTGTTAGACCACTGGTCTTGCATCTCCCTTCATGAAGATGTTTGAGTCAAGGTCTTCAGACTGGCTTGAACACCCTGGAACTGTTTGAGAAACGTGCGGATGTGGCACTTGGGGCCGTGGGTTAGCCTTGGGCTGGGCTGGGAGAACAGTTGGATTCCATGACCTCAGAGGGCTTTTCCGATGCTTTTATGATAATGTGATTTTGCTCTGACAAAACTTCAGGTTCTGCCTAACTCAGCATGTCGGCTGTTGAATACTTCTGAAAATGTTTATTATTCCAGTGAAAAGTGTGGACTGTCTGGAATACATAATCCCAGCTGTGGCTGCAGTGGCCTGGGGTGCTCCTGGAATGATTAATTGTTCAAGTAAGTCTTCATAACTCACTGCTGTGCTTTTATTTCCAGGGGAAAAAATGCATTTTTGGGAGAGTAAAAATGGCCTTTCTTAAGGTAACAGGGTCCTGTGCTGTGGAATCTTCTCGGAATCTGCTTGGTGTGAGGGTCTGGGAGTGGCCAAGAGGGGCGAGGGTGACTTTTTGATCTGCTGGTGTCCTTATCCCTCATGTTTTCACGAGTTTTGGGGTGTGGGCCACAAGATGCTCAGAGCTGAGGCTGACCAGGATGAGAGAGAGAGAAGGAGCAAGTGACCCCTTGAGATTCATCCAATTTTCAGAAGGTTTTAGGATTTTGCTGCTCTCACACAGTTGTGGCTTTAAACCGAAAGAGAACAGGTTTAGACTAAATATTGGGAAGAAATTATTCCTTGTGAGGGTGGGAGGCGGCTGGGATGGAATTCCCAGAGCAGCTGTGGCTGCCCCTGGATCCCTGGAAGTGCCCAAGGCCAGGTTGGAGCACCCTGGGACAGTGGGAGGTGTCCCTGCCATGGCAGGGGTGGGACTTTGAGATCATTTCCAGCCCAAACCATTCTGGGATTCTATGAAAAGCTGTAGGGAGGGAATGGAGGGAATTGAGACCCTGGACATCACAGATTGATGCGTTAATGGGGATGGAAAAGATGGAATTGGGTGTGTGAGAGGCTGGGAGGGACTGCCAAAAGGAATTTCTCCTAATTCCCTAATCCATGGTTGCAATATTTCCCAGGGCCTGTCTCATCCCCGTCTGTTGTGGATGAAGGACCTGCACCCAACTCCCTTTGGCTCCGCAGGGTCTCAGCTGGGCGAGGTGTGGAGCATTAAATAATTCAGTGTCCTCAGCGTCTGCACCGAGTGTTCACAGCATTCCAATGAGCCTGTGCCCAGGGAGCAGGGAAAAGCAACAATTTCCCAAAGTAGTTTTTTGGCAATGGATCTGCTAAATCTCGAACAACCTTCTGGTGCCAAATGGTGAAGCCAATTTGCAAATTCCTGCGTGGAGCACGGCCCGTGCTGGCAGGGGGATGATTTCCTTTTGTGCCACCATCACCTGCTGACAACGAGGGAATAAAGAAATCCCAGTGGGAAAAAAAAAAAACCTCATGGAAATACTTTTATTGATGTTTTGTCTTTGCTGAAGGAAGAGAGGAGCGTGTGTGGAGGTGGGGAGTTTATCTGGCTGAAAAGACAGGGAGAGGTGTTCTCCCTGACATTTCACACTCTGATTTTGGAGTCAGGCTCGTGCAATGATGGAATTGTAGAGCCAAGACTTTGGATCGGGATTTACTTTGGCTTTATGCTCCCTCTCATGCCCACAAATAAATCGAATGTGCTTCCTTATTCCCCTCAACACTTAAAATAATAAAAGAAGCCCAGAAGCTTAAAAGCCAGAGATGTAACTGATAAAGGGCTCATGTTTATCTTCCATCTCCCTAAAATCCTCAAGGGAGCTCGTGCCTGATCCAACCTGTCCTGCAGGTCTCGTATGCAGGCTGCAGATTTATTGAGTGCCTTTAGCTGGTGGCTGATCCATGTCAGGACCTCCTGGGTGGCAGGAGAGCCTCCCCCTCTCCCCGTTTTCAGTCTCTGCCAGGAAGAAGCAGGTTTTGGTTTAGTTCTATTTATTTTTCCTGCTTTGTTCTTCTTTTTTCTTGTCAGTCGCTGCAGGGGCTTTGGTGGGGGCTGCTCTGACATAAACCCTGCACTGACATCGATTTCCTGGATGCTTGAGGATGCAGAAAAATAGGAAAGACCAGTTTTCCCACAATATTGAAAAGCCTCTTCACCCCAAAGGCACAGAGCCCAGTGGTGGGGACTTTTCTGGATTAGGCTGGGAGGGAAAACACCTCACCCAGCCAGACAGAACCGAGCCTCGATGGCTTTTCCTGTCTCCTTTTCATCCACTGCCGTTTGCTTTCATAGGATTACGAATCCTGGAATGGTTTGGGTGGGAAGGACCTTAAAATCCTCTCACCCCACCCCTGCCGTGGCAGGGACACCTCCCACTGTCCCAGGTGGCTCCAAGCCCCATCCAACCTGGCCTTGGGCACTTCCAGGGATCCAGGGGCAGCCACAGCTCCTCTGGGAATTCCATCCCAGCCCCTCCCCACCCTCACAGGGAGGAATTCCTTCCCAACATCCCATCTTTCCTCTGGCAGTGGGAAGCCATCCCCTGTGCCCACTCTGGTTTCCCCCTTGTCCACTTTGGTTTCCCCCTTGTCCTCGCTCCCACTCCCAAACTGGTTCCCCACAGCAAACCCATAATTTGGGTTGGGTGACAGCTCATACATAAATTAAACTCTCCAGTTTGGGTTCACAGATGTGTCTGGGTGCAGATTTGCTTTAAATTTCCCCCAAATATTCCCCAGCACCATCAGAAAATCACCTCCCTCCCAGACAGCGGCTGTGCTGCTCCCCTGCCCCTGCCCCAGGGGTGCAGTGGGGCTCTGATAATGCAGAATCCAGGACTTTTAAAGCACGGGGTTTTGGGTTTTTTCTGATTGAATTCCATGGACACGGCAGAGCTGCTCAGAGAAAATCCAATCCATCTTCTGTGAAATGAACTCAGTCATCCTTCAGTTTATTGAGTGAGAGGGAATACAAAACAAATCCACAAATGTCAAAAGCAGTCTACAAGGGATCATTCCGTTCCTTTTTCCATTTGTTTTCCTGATTAAAATGATTTTTAACTGATTCCTCTCTTAATTTTATACGACAAAATATAATTCACTTGAATATCCTCCACAGCCCCCCTGCCAAAGTTCATTCTTGGCCAAATTTCCTGGAAAGAGGGGAAGGAGTGATGGGGAGGGACTTTGCTGAGTCACGTTTGGAGCACCGCAAAAATCTCGTTGCTGGATCTGCAGGAAAATCCTTCTTGCTCCATTAAATTCACCGGTGGATTCCTACTGGTTTTAATGGGCTGGCAAAGCACCCCAGTGGTGATCCACTGGTTTCTTCCAAGATGGGAAGAGTTTGGTTTTTCGCAACAATTTTCTGCCCATGAGATTTTTCTGGAAGCGTCGGACTGAGGATTTCTGTGAGAACACAGAATCTCAGAAACATGGAATGGTTAGGGCTGGAAGGGACAACTTCCAAGCCCCATCCAACCTGGCCTGGGACATTCCAGGGATGGGGCAGCCACAGCTTCTCTGGGAAGTCAGGGCCTCACCCCCCTCAGCACAGATCCAAGAGAGTCTGTTCTGCTTCCTGGCTGAACCAATATTTTTGTGCAGGATGTGGAAGGATTTCCAGCCTTCCCCAAGGACTGGGAATGGATCCTTTCAGGCGGTTAGGAGCTGTCATTCCACTCTCCCAGGAAACCCCTGAAATGGCTTTTCCAGCATCGTCCAAGGAGACTGGGGCAGGACCAGGATTCCAATCCGGCTTACCCAACTCAATCTTGTGTCTTTATCCACATCCAGGTCCTAATTCCCATAAAACTTCCCAGTGAGGGGGTGGCTGAGGTCATCCTGAAGTCTGGGTGGCTCTGGGTGTTCTTTGCACCATGGAAATGAGGAATGGAGCAGGCACACAATGGGAAGGGAGATGGAGAAGGACGATCGTGCTGAAGCAGGAAAGATAATTTAGGGAAAAGCTTTTTCCTCTGCTAAGGCCATTGTTGTTTTATCAAATCCAATATCCTGGAATGAAAAGAAAGCCTTAAAAAGTCGAATTGAGGAGTAATGAATGAAGACCTACCAGATATTACATTTAATGAGCTGGGTTTAGGAGAGGATTTAACGAAGGCACCATTAGGAATTTTCCTGCATTTATTTTAGAGCCCGCTCTGAAATGGGGGAGAGTTTGGGCATCTGCAGAGATCCAGGTTAGTGGAAAGCCTGAGCTTTTGTGCTGGGATTTGGAGCAGCCTCAGGAATTGTGTTCTCCCTCTGCCAAGGCCACCAGCCCAGGTGACAGCTGTGTCCCTTTGTCCCCTCTGCCCAGCCACCCCCGGGCTCGGAGCTGGCAGCGCTCCGTAGGATGCCACAGACTCCGTGGCAATTCCATGCAATCCCAAAGCCAACATCAGAGGGTAAATGAAGGCTTAATTAAAAGCTGACATAGGAAGGGAAATTAAATTAATGTCCTAATTAATGCTTCGGGTTCAGTCCAAATGGGAAACTTTCTGATTCTCCTTTCCCTGTTGCAGCTCCACACTCACCTCTGGGCACTGATGGATTTGGGCTCATTTGGCCCCAGTCCTGGAAAACATCCTCATTAAAAATTGTGTCCAAGCCCACATTTAATTCTCTTCCTGCCGTGCTTAATTGCAGGCCCGGATAAGGCTGGAGTTAGGGATGGGATTAAAAACGGTGGAGCTGTTGGGGAAATTTTGCGTAAGGGTCCCAAACACTGATTTGACTCAAAAACCTTCACTTACTGACCCATATTAGAATAAAGTCCCTTAAATTGATAATGAATTGAGTTAATCAGAGTCCCACTGTTTCTTTTATTTCAGTGATTTTAGTGGAATTGGAATTTTTGTAGCATGACTTCCTTAGGATCAAGAAGAATCAAAAGGCGCTCAGAGCAGCGAGGTTTCCATGCAGGAAAATGAGAAAAGGAGGAGCATTGGAAGGGTTGAGCACATTCACACTTCCAAGGTTCATTTCCCGGCCTTGGACACTTCCAGGGATGTGGCAGCCACCGATTCTCTGGGTGCCACCATTTCACCTCTGTCCTTTTACGATGTGAGGAGCCACATGAGTCAAATTCTTGGCTGCTGTGTGTCAGAGAGAAGGAATGCTGCATTCCCGGCACCGGAGCCGCCACACCCTCTCCTTTAATCCCTCTGGATTCACATCAAATGTGTCCTGACAAGGTGAGGTTGGGCAGAAGAGCTCATGAGGTCATGGGAGGGAGGAAAAAAATGCGCTTATCAAATAAAACCCAACTTTATCGTTCTTCCTTGTGTATTTTGCCTTCTGGGTGGGGCCCTCCCAGTTTTATGCCGGGTTCTCGGAGGTTTTTCTCCACGGGAAGACAAACGCATCAAAAGCTGGGATGCTCATTAATCCCACGGTTCCTGCCTTCAAAAAATCAAAGACGTCTTCATAATTATTAAGAAAAATGCCGCGAGACTGAGAAATCGCCTCAGTAGGTGGCACTGGCTCCCTTGGAATCAGGTTCCGATGGAAATCGATGGGAGCTCTGGGAGAGGAGCTCCTCAGGCGTTATTGATCCAGGACTGAGGGATGACTCTCCCGCGTTGGGATGTGCAGTTTTCTCTCTCCACTCAGTCTTTCCTCCTTTTAGCTTTAACAAAAATGGGTTCTGGAGGTTTAAGAGTTTGTAAAGCTCAGGCTGGTGCGAGGTCTGAGGGTGGTGAGGGGCTGGGATGGAATTCCCGGAAGAGCTGTGGCTGCCCCTGGATCCCTGGAAGTGCCCAAGGACAGCTTGAATGGGGCTTGGAGCCACCTGGGACAGTGGGAGGTGTCCCTGCCATGGCAGGGGTGGCACTGGATGGGCTTTGAGGTCCTTCCCACCCAACCCATTCCAGGATTCTGTGATTCATTTCCTCATTGTAGTTCAGATCCCAGCTGGAATACTCGGAGGGAATAAAAACGGGGTGGTTGTGTTCTGATGTGGGCAGGGGAAAACTTCCCTCTCCAGAAACCCTCTCTGTCCCATCCAACACTCACACAGAGAAAGAAATTCCCCATTGGGAATTTTCCGTAGGCTGTGCATCCTGTGGAATTATGCCAGTGCGGAGGGCTGCGTACCCACGGAATCACGGGATGGTTGGGTTGGAAGGGACAATTCCAGGGATCCAGGGGAAGCCGCAGCTTCTCTGGGCAACCTGTGCTGTGGCCTCACCACCCTCACAGGGAGGAATTCCTTCCCAACATCCCGTCTAACCCAGCCCTCTGGCAGTGGGAAGCCATTCCCTGTTATCCCAGCAAATCCATCCCCCCAAAATGATCCCATGAGGAGCGTGCGTGCGTTCAGCATCCAGGCAGGGGGAAAAGCCTTCCCGTTGTGAATCCAGCTCACAATCCCTGGATGTCTGCGGTGGAGGAGCATTTCTCATCCCCATCCTCTGGCTCCAAATGTTAAATGTTGTTTTTATCAGCAGCTCCTCTGCCGGGGCTCTGCAGGATGAGTCAGTGCCCTTCGGAGCAGAGCTGGGAATCAATAGAGCGCCGGGAATCAGATACTGCACTCCAATACGGATATCTCCAAAGGCATGGGAATGGTGCTGGTGACTAATGGATTGGTGGAAATATACGGCCAAAACAGCCCAGGCAGACAACAATCCGTCTGGAATTCTCTGGGACACCCAATCCATTGGATCTTGTCCATGCAGATGATGAGCGGGTGGGAAATTGAGCTCCCGGCTCCTGGTGGATCAAAAATTCATCTCCTGCAAGACCTTTAAAGATGGAAACTGCCCCCGGATTGTTTTTTGGGAAACCAGGAGCAGACGCTGCACCTGGAGCCTGATTTGGGAGGGACAGGTGGGTGCAAGGGGATTATTCCCCTTCCCTCGGCCCTGGGAGACTCATCCAGAGCTCCCAGTATGGGAGAGACACGGACACGGCAGATCCCCATCCCTGGAAGTGCCCAAGGCCAGGCTGGACAGAGCTTGGAGCACGCTGGGACCATGGGAGGTGTCCCTGCCCATGGCAGGGGCAGAACTGGATGGGCTTTCAGTCCCTTCCCACCCAAATCATTCCATAATTTTGTGATTCCATAATCCCATCTCTTCATCAGCCATCCAGGAATGGTCTCCTGGTTGTCAGAGTTGTTCTTTTCCCTCTCCAAATGTTGCATGAGCAGCCTCCAAACCCTCCTTGCAGTTGCCCATCTTATCTCAAATTGAGCTCTCAGGCCCTGATCGATCAAAAATTCATCTCCTGCAAGACCTTTAAAGATGGGAAACTGCCCCAGGATTGTTTTTTGGGAAACCAGGAGCAGACGCTGCACCTGGAGCCTGATTTGGGAGAGACAGGTGGGTGCAAGGGGATTATTCCCCTTCCCTCGGCCCTGGGAGACTCATCCAGAGCTCCCAGTATGGGAGAGACACGGACACGGCAGATCCCCATCCCTGGAAGTGCCCAAGGCCAGGCTGGACGGGGCTTGGAGCACGCTGGGACAGTGGGAGGTGTCCCTGCCCAAGGCAGGGGTGGCACTGGATAATCCTTAATGTTCCTTCCAACCCAAATAATTCCAGAAATTTGTGATTCTGTGATCTCCTGGCTGTCAGAGATGTTCTTCCCCCTCTCCAAACGTTTCACGAGCATCCTCCAAATGTTCCTTGCAGTTTATCCAAGGACCCTTGGGAATTTCTGGGAACAAGGAGTCAACGAGCTCCCGAAAACCACATTAATGGCGGGAACGAGCTGCCAGCTGTGCTCATCTGGCGCCGTTCCCTTGGCACTCGGAAGTTTTATTGTTTCTCCAGACAGAGGATGCCTCGGGCTCTGCTGGAATCTGCATCCCAGCAAGCTGGGGGGACGAAAAGTCAGGAAAAATCATCAACAGAATAAATTTTCCTTCTTGGCACCGGAGGCTCTGGATTTCCCAGTGCCAGGTGCCGGCTCCCTGTGCCCCCCCAGGCTCCCGCTCCTGACTGGAAACGGAAACAAGAGTCATAAAACTGGGAATGTTTGAAGATAAAGGGAGATTTGAATCCCACATCTGAACCTATGGCAGAGTGGCAGGGCTGGAATGCAGGGATTGCTGGCTGTAGGATCAGGAACACAGGGATTTCTGTCTGTAGGAACTGGAACACAGGAATTCCTGGCTGTTGGATCAGGAATACAGGGATTCCTGTCTGTACAATCAGGAATCAGCTGTAGGATTGGGAATGCAGGGATTCCTGGATGTAGGATCAGGAACACAGGGATTCCTGTCTGTAGGAACTGGAACACAGGGATTCCTGGCTGTAGGATCAGGAATACAGGGATTGCTGGCTGTAGGATCAGGAGTACAGGGATTCCCAGTTGTAGAATCAGGAATTCAGGGATTCCTGGCTGTAGAAACAGGAATTGAGGGATTCCTGTCTGTAGAATTGGGAATTCGGGGATTCCCGGCTGTACACGGGTGGAATCCCGTGGATTGTGTCAAATCCCTGGACAGAACCAAAGAGAAATAACCTCGCATATTCCATTATCAGTCCATTATCTGTTATCTCTAACCATGGTAATATTGTTATTAATATTAATAATTAATTGTTCTGCTGCTGTTGATGCTGATAAAATCGATATTGATTATGAGTAATTAGATATTGTCCAATTATAATATTGATAATATAAATTTATAATCTATAATATAGATAATATATTAAAAATATTCTCTATATTGTCATATTCCTCTCAAAATATTTGACAAAGGCAGACGATTTTATCCCTGTGCTAGAGAGGAGACTTTGGTGAAGGCCAGTTATATTTTTAATATAAATTTATATGTTTATATTTATATGTTTATATTTATATTTTCATATTTATATTTCCATTTTTATATTTTTATTTTTATATCTATACATTCATATTTATATTTGTTTATCCACACTTCATACATATATATATATACATTTTTAATATACATTAATATTTATATCTGTCTTCCTGTATTATTTAAAGCTCTCCCATTTTCTCAGGGGAAGTTCTTGGCATGGCAGTGACCAGTCCTGGACTCTCCCCATTCCCAGGTTCATCTATTAATCCATCAGGATTCGGTTCTGGGACATTCCATGGGGATAATCCATGGTAAAATTGGTGGAAATGTGTAGAAATACCAATTTTAGGCTGCAGAAGGACCCTGAGCTTCACTGGGTAATAGGGAATTTGAGCCACGTGACACCAGCTGGGCATCAATCCCAAATTTTTTATCTGGATTGGGCAGCTGGGTTCGATTTGGGATTTTTGGGGTCTTTTTTTGAGGTTTGATAGATGGGAGATGGTGGGGACCAAGGTTTAACCCCTTCCCCACCTGAGAGACTTTCAGAGCTTTCCAGTTAATTCAGAATTTCTTCCAAAAACGAGGAAAAAATGTGGGAATTGAGCTCGGGAGTGGTGGGAAGGGACTGACAGACCCGGAGGGAAGGATGGAAGATCCCCTACGGAGCTGTGACAATCCTGGTTGTCCCTTTCAGTGGGAACAAACCCAGCCGCGCAGAGAGCAGCCCAAAAAATAAATAATTCTGCTTTCTTAATTCCGGAGTGATGGAGATGCTGAGCGAAACCACAGCCAGAAAAATCCAATAATTAATTCCACTTTATCCCGGGCTTTCCTTGGGGGAATGCTGTGATCCATGTCCGTGTGCATCCACCTGACAGGAAACTCAACGCCCCAGGTGTTGGACCTCGAACCGGCTGACATTGATTTAGATATTCTGCAGATCAGAGCCTTTCCCTGGAAAAAAAAAAAATCCATGGATTCAAGAGTGCTTTAAAAAATGGCTCCGGGTTTGTACCAATGGAAATGTGAATTATTCAGCCCCAAAAGAGAGAGGAAAGCCCATGATTTCTCTTGGTTTTTTTGTTTAAAACAGGTCAGAAACCCAGCTGTAATTTAATTTTAGATTCCTGCCAGTGCTGGCTCGTGCAGCTTTTTCATGGAAGAAGAATCTGTGCTGAGATGCTTCCCTGGGCCTTGTCTTGGCAGCAGGAATTCCTGGGCAATGTCAATTTTTACTCAAAACGTGAGCAGCAGTTTGGGTTGGGAGGGCAGGGCTGGTTCCTCACGGGGACCCCGAGCAGGGGCCATCTTTGCCCCAAGAATGTCAAATTCCTCTGTTCAGCATCAGGGATCAGGGCAACTAAATCCAGATAAATCCAGATAAATCCAGAGCAATGGCACTGGAGTCTCTGGAGACGTTACAGGGCCTGTAGGAGGAGGATTTGGTCCAGAAGAGTTCTTTTCGCTCAGATAAAACCAGGCTCTGCTAGACTCAGCTCACTGTAAACCTCAGATTCTTCTGTCACAGAAATTCCATTTTATTTGGGGAAAAAAACCTGAGGATGCAAATCCTTCTTCTTAGCTTCTACTGGGAGTAACTCACTGACTTCCAGATCCTCACTCCTTCAGAAATTAACTTTATTTCAGTGCTTTAAACCAGAACTGTTCTTTGCCCAGCTGAAATGCAGATCCAGAACAAGACAGGGATTTCTGCAGGAACCCAAGGAAGTCGGGAACCCAAATCCCGCGGCCACCCGATGGAATTCAGGCGCTTAAACTTCTTTACTCCTGTGAAAATCCCAGCCTATGATTTTAAAACAGGTGCTGGCACTTCCTTTAACTCCCTGAACATCCTTTCGAGCGGGTTTGATGCGATGAGTGCTGAGGAGCTGTCACCACCCCTCTCCTTGAGCAGCATTCCCAGAGAGACGGGAAGAGGAAATCGCAGTAACGGAGGAGGAGAAGCAGAGGATTTGCTCTTCTGCCTTGTCTTGGGGTGACTCTGTCATGTGTATCCCCTATCACGCTCTATGCCCAAAAAGTAATTTTGTGCCTTTTCTGTGCCTTTAAACTGAGCTGGAGAAAAGAAAAAACAAACGAACTTTTCAAAACAGTTTCTCAAGGACACAGAGATTTCACTCCTCTGCGTTCTCTGGCTGCAGGAGCAGGAGAGAGCACCCGGCTTGCTCTCTTCAGCCAGCAGTTTCAGGTTTTTTTTCCTTTTTTCTTCCTTCTCTTCCCGGCGTGAGACGGAAAGCTGAACTTTGTTTCCTGGGACTTTGGTTTTTCCCTTCTTCTCTTCTGGACTGTTCAACAACATCAGAACACATCGGGAGAATTTTTCCCCGAGGCCCGGGGGTGGGCCCTCGCCGACCCAGCTCTGAGGAGGAGAGAGACCACACCTGCAGAAGGACTCTGAAATCTCCCCAGGTTTCTCTCTATAGCGAGAGATTTCATTTCATTATTTAGCATCATTATCCTTTTCCTGTGTGTTCCTTAAAATAAATAGTTTTTATCTCTTTCACTTTCCTTCGAGGAAAAATTTCCTTTTTTCCCGAACCCTGTGGGGGGAAGGGTGGCTGTAACCTGGTTTTCTTTCGGAAGATATATTACTAGATTTTGGCCAAACCGGCATATGCCTCCAGAAGTTTCTCCCCAAATTCCATGTCCTGCTCTCAGAAATAGGAAGGGTTTTAATGATCCAGGGGAAGGAAGAGGCCCTCCTGGGATGGTTGGATGGGAATGCTGTGCCTTCAGGGCCCTTTGGGGCAGCTGAGATGGTCGGGTGCCACTGGATCTGGGAATCGCTCGTAGGGAGAGCCCGGAGACCTGCGGCTCCACAGGGGGAAAATCAGGACACAGGGAGCCAAAATGTCTCCCCGTGCCACTGAATCAGGGATATTCATGGGATGGTTTGGTTGGAAGGATCCTGAATCCCATCCAGTGCCACCCCTGCCATGGCAGGGACACCTCCCACTGTCCCAGGGTGCTCCAAGCCCCGTCCAGCCTGGCCTTGGGCACTGCCAGGGATCCAGTGGCAGCCACAGCTGCTCTGGGAATTCCATCCCAGCCCCTCCCCACCCTCACAGGGAACAATTCCTTCCTAAAATCCAATGTAAACCTCTCCTTCTTTCAGTTTAAACCCATTTGCCCCTTCCATGGGCAGGGACACCTGAAGAATTCCACCTTCCAAAGTAACCGGACCTCTCACCCAGCTTCGGGAGCAGTCGCTGGGAAAGGGTAAAAGAATCCAGTGCTGGGGAAAAGGGGAAGTTTGGACTTTTCCTGGGTCTTCTTAATGCCAAGACATCCTGGAACGCCACAGCTCCCAGCCTGGAGCACCCAGCGTGTTACACCGAGAGGTGTCAGAGCTCTCAGGGGCGGCAAACTTCCTTCCGCTCCCATGTGTGAAAATTCCCGAGTCAGGGATGGAATGGGTGCGATTTAAACCCTCAGCTGCTGCTCCCAGTCCCCGTCCTGGTCTCTGGGAGAGGCTCCGACCCAGCACCAGGCAGGATGGATCTGCCGCAGCTCCGGGCACGGAGCGGGTGTGAGAAGTCACACCCTGAGCGGGCTGAGGAGCTGCTGACGGATCTTTCCAACCCTGAACACTGCCTTTTCCCTGCTCCTGCTTTTAGCCAGCACCTGTCAGGGAAGATTAGAAGATGGAAGATGACGTGGAATGAAGAAAAAGAGTTCTGAGATGGGGATAAAGCCCCACCGTGGCACTGCTGGGTGTCACATTTCTGCTTCACAGCCTTCCCTTGTTAGCAAAGAACAGAAAAAACCCCAACACCAGCAGTAAAATCGTCTGTGTTCAGCTCCTGGGTAACACAAGCATTTTCTTCCCAGAGAAAATGGGAATATTTCAAGTAAATTGCTTTTGAAAGCAAACTGACACTTCTTAGCATCTCATTTCAGCTGCTTTGAGCCAAACTGGTGGGGAGAAGGTGAAGGTTTCTTGCTCCCGCACCACCAGCCCCTTCTCAGCGCTCAGCATCCAGGGGAGTTCCTTGGGAAACTGTCCCAGTACCTGGCGCTGGTGTGTTTGACATTCCAGATCAGGGTCGGCCGAGCTGGCGAGGGGCAGTGAGGCACTGGAATGGAGAAGACGCTGGAATATTCCACGTGCAAAACCTCTGGCAGTCTCTTTCCAAGCAATTCCTCTGGGATATCTCAAGAATTCTTTCAGAGCAAAATCTTGGAGCAATTTGGGAAGTCGGAGTTCCCAGAGAAGCTGTGGCTGCCCCTGGATCCTTGGCAGTGCCCAAGGCCAGGTTGGAGCACCCTGGGACAGTGGGAGGTGTCCCTGCCCATGGCAGGGGTGGCACTGGGTGGGCTTTAAGGTCCCTTCTCACCCAAAACATTCCAGGATTCCATGATTTTTATCTCTGTGGCTGCAAATCCACAGATGCAGCTGGAATCAATTCCAGGCAATCCAAGACTCAGCTCAGGGGTTTGGTCATGGAGTTTTGAGCTCAGGTGGCCACGCAAAAGGCAGAGCCCCCGTTAATGGGGGAAGGAGAAGAAGGTCTGTGCGCCCCTAAATGGGAAGGGCAACAATCTGGCAGCCCGAGGATTAAGTTGGGTATTTCTTGGGATTTGGAAACGGCCTCAAGTTGTGCCAGGGGAGGCTGAAGTTGGATATTGGGATGATTTCTTCCCAGAACGGGCCCTGATGGAGTCCCCATCCCTGGCAGGATTTAACAGCCGTGGGGATGTGGCACTTGGGGACATGGTCAGTGGTGGCCTTGGTGATGCTGGGGAATGGTTGGACTCGATGTCCTTAGGTGGCTTTTCCAGCCCAAACAATTCCGTGACTCCCTGATTCCTGCTGAGATTTTTCATGGTATAACTTTAATGAAGAAGAGAAAATAATTCCATCCCTGTCTGAGTACCTGGGGAGGTCCAGGAGGTCTGGAAAAGCTCCACAGGAATTCCAGATCTCCTCTCAGAATCACTGTCCTCTGTGCAGGGCTCACTTGTGCTTCTGGAAACAACTTTGAGTTTGATTTTTTCACCTTCCCGGGAATTTTTTCTTTTGGAAACAGCTTGAACAGCCCTCTCCTTTTTCACTCTTTCACCAGAGTAAAAAAACCACTTTCCACGAACTGGCCCTGTTTTTTCCTTTAAGGTTTCATAGTTTTTACGCCAGTGAATCCATGCATTTCAAATCCTCATCCCAAGCTTTGGAGCTGATTTCCGTGGCAGATACGAGCGGTGATGCCTGCCCTGATCTCAGCCATGGTTTATTTTTACTCCTCCGTATCAGGGGTTGTTTGTCACGCTGCCTGCGCGGGGGGACTCACATTGCCGAGCTCTGGGGAGCTGTAACTCATCTTCTGTTTAATCCACTGTCTGTCACAGGCTCGGATTTCAGACGGAACACTCGGCCCTTCCTGACATCCCTCACAATCCTTTTCTCCGGGTGTTGTTATTTATTCTCCGTGTGCTCGCTCCGTCCTTCGTTTCCAACTAAAGGAAGCTGGGTTTCCAGTCGGTGTCGTTTGAGGAAAACTCTCGGTGTGGAATGGGCTGCACGCGGGATTCTGCCGGGATTCTGGGATGTCAAAGATGTCCAGGTGAGCAGATCGTCGCTCCTGCTCTGCTTTGAGGGCAGCTGTAGAACTCCAGGATGGTTTGGGATAGAAGGGACTGTGCAGATCACCTCGTTCTACCTCCTGCCAGGGACACCCAGCAGCAGAAATCAGGGAGTCACGGAATTTTTTGGGCTGGAAAAGCCACCTCAGGCCATCGAGTCCAACCATTCCCCAGCATCACCAAGGCCACCACTGACCATGTCCCCAAGTGCCACATCCCCACGGCTGTTAAATCCCGCCAGGGATGGGGACTCCACCATGGCCTGTTCTGGGAAGAAATCATCCCAATATCCAACTTCAGCCTCCCCTGGCACAACTCGAGGCCATTTCCAAATCCCAAGAAATACCCAACTTAATCCTCGGGCTCCCAGATTGTTGCCCTTCCCATTTAGGGGTGTGTTGGGGTGCACAGTGTGCTGGAAGAGAGACAGGCCCTGAGGGCCGCAGAGAGAGCCTCTTTCTTGGACCCGGAGGTGACCCTGGGAGTGCATCCAGGTCACCGGGGATGGGCTGAGAGAGGATTGTGGGGTTCTGGACAGTGCTGGGCCTATGAGATGTGATAATTGTAGTTTGTGACCTTATAGGGCCTTGTTTACCTGTTACCATCATAGGCAATGTCTGTGCACTGCCCCAGGTGATTGGGGGACACTGAGGTGAACATCTTTCCTGTTTCTATGATGTGATATCCTGTTGGGTGCTGGGATTTAGGGAATATTCACTGCACAATAAACACTTTGCACTTCTCCATCTTGTGTGCGGAGCCGTGCCCTTGTGTGAATACTGCAGGGGTGCACAGACCTTCTTCTTCTCCTTCTCCCATTAACGGGGGCTCTGCCTTTTGCGTGGCCACCTGAGCTCAAAACTCCATGACCAAACCCCTGAGCTGAGTCTTGGATTGCCTGGAAGTGATTCCAGCTGCATCTGTGGATTTGCAGCCACAGAGATAAAAATTATGGAATGGTTTGGGTTGGAAGGGACCTTAAATCCCATCCAGTGCCACCCCCTGCCATGGGCAGGGACACCTCCCACTGTCCCAGGGTGCTCCAAGTCTCGTCCAGCCTGGCCTTGGGCATTTAGCAAGTTGGTTGTTCTCTGATTCGAAGGGAGAAAAAGCCATGATGTTGATGTTCTCCTTGATCTCTCCTTTGAGATCCATGGAGGAGAAGCTTTTGTGTAAAAGCAGGTGTTTCCTGTGGAAGTTGAGGTGACCATGGTGTGGTGAGGTGACAAGAAAGAACATCGGCTCTAACCCCAGCCCCTACCTGGCCCCAACCTCAGCTCCAGCCCTGGCTCCAACCCTGCTCCAACCCTGGCTCTAACCCAGCTCCAACTCTGCTCCAGCCCTGGCTCCAACCAGGCCCAAACCCTGCTGAACCCAGCTCCAACTCTGCTCCAACCTGGCCCCAACCCAGCTCCAACCCCAGTTCCAACCTAGCTCCAATTTGGCCCAAACCCAGCTCCATCCCCAGCTCCAATCCCAGCTCCAATCCCAGCTCCAAACCAGCTCCAACCCCATCTCCAAGCCAGCTCCAGTCCCAGCTCCAATCCCAGCTCCAATCCCAGCTCCAAACCAGCTCCAACCCCATCTCCAAGCCAGCTCCAACCCCAGCTCCAGTCCCAGCTCCAACCCAGCTCCAACGCCAGCTCCAACCCCAGCTCCAACCCAGCTCCAATCCCAGCTCCAATCCCAGCTCCAACCTGGCCCCAACCCAGCTCCAACCCCATCTCCAACCTGGCCCCAACCCAGCTCCAACCCCAGCTCCAATCCCAGCTCCAACCCCATCTCCAACCCAGCTCCAACCCCAGCTCCAATCCCAGCTCCAAACCAGCTCCAATCCCAGCTCCAAACCAGCTCCAACCCCAGCTCCAATCCCAGCTCCAAACCAGCTCCAACCTAGCTCCAACCTGGCCCAAACCCGGATCCAATCCCGGCTCCAACCCCGGCTCCAATCCCAGCTCCAAACCAGCTCCAACCTGGCCCAATCCCAGCTCCAAACCAGCTCCAACCTAGCTCCAACCTGGCCCAAACCCGGATCCAATCTCAGCTCCAACCCCAGCTCCAATCCCAGCTCCATACCAGCTCCAACCCCAGCTCCATCCCCAACTCCAATCCCAGCTCCAGTCCCAGCTCCAGCTCCACCCCATCTCCAACCTGGCTCCAACCCGGCTCCCCAGGCTGTTCCTGCTCCTCCTGAGGAGGAGGTGACGCTGCCAGGTGGCCACGTGGATCTCCGGAGCTGGCAGGGACCCAGGAGGAGCAGGGACACCGTCACTCTCCTGTCACATGCGGCACCAGCAGCTCAGCGCCTTCACCTCCGCGCGTCTGTCACCCATGAAGGGAATTGGGAATCGGGAATCGCTCCCGTCCCAGAGCTAAACACAGACACGAGGCAGGAGGAGGAACCCAGCAGGAACATCGGAGCTCTAAAGGGAGCTGAGAACAGCCCTGGCCCCCTGAGCTGTCACCAGAGGCACCCCAGACGCTCCGACACCGCTCCCACCCACGGGGACGGAAAGCTCGGGACGGCCTCCGCCTAAAAATAAAAGCAAGGAGTACTCCAGACCTTCCTCAAAACACAACGAGGCACCGGAGCGTGGGCGTCACTGGAATAAAAAGCCTGGGGAAGGTGTGGGCAGGACGGATCCCTGCAGCCCGAACCGCGGTACGGGAGCTTTGCCACGGCTGAGCACCTCCTGGGAGCTGGGGTTATTTTAGGGAACTTCCTTCTGGCTGACGTGTCCCAAAATAGGACTTTTGTCTTTCTGGAGTGAAGCTGGGGGGGAAAAAAATTGTTGTGTTTGCTCAGACTGACAACAGGCTTGCAGTTCCCTGGAAGGGTTTGGCTTGGGAAGGACTCTTGGGATGGTGAGGAAGGAAAATAACAATAAGGGATAAAATAATCCTAAGGGATGTTTGACAGCATAAGGAAGGAAAATTGTCCTTCCTGTGGGCTGCTTGATAGGATACGGAAGGAAAACAGTTCCTCCTAAGGGACGCTTGATAGGATAAGGAAGGAAAACAGTCCTTCCAAAGGGCTGATTAATAGGATAAGGGAGGAAAAGAATCCTTCCTCTGGGCTGCTTGATAGGATAAGGAAGGAAAAGAGTCCTTTCAAAGGGCTGATTAATAGGATAAAGAAGGAAAAGAATCCTTCCTATGGGCTGCTTGATAGGATAAGGAAGGAAAATTGTCCTTCCCATAGGTGGCTTGGTAGGATGAGGAAGGAAAACCCGCTGTGAGGTGCCATCGGTGGGTTGGAACAGGAGGGCAGCTCTCCGTGGATGGACAAGGATGCCATGGGTGTAAAACACAGGGAAAACAAAGGCTGTGGTCCCTGAGTGTTAAATCCAGATGAAATTCAATCCGACACAAAACTCAGCTTCACTCAGGGCTGGTGCTGAGGGCAGCAGTTGGATCTGGGAATCCCCCCTGCTCAGGATGGCTCCGTGGATGCTGCTGAGCCGTGATAAAGCCACGGTGAACCTGAGCCCTTAAAGGTGTCCTGGATCCTGTGTGGTTACCGCAGGAAAATAAATATCCTGGGATGAAGGTGCTGTTTTTGCTCTCCCTGGAGATTCCTGCTCCGAATCACCCCACGGCAGCCAATAAATTCAGAGACTCCGAACACCACAAAACACAACTTTGAGATGAGAGAGCTCACGAGGTGACAGCACTCAGGGAATTAGGGCGTGTTCCTGGGGAGATCTCAAGGACATGAGGGCTGGAAAAGCCTCCCGTGGGACTCAGAGCAGGCAGGGAGACAAAGGATGCTCTGGGGAGCATTCCCTGGTTGTGACAGAGCGGAGAAAACCAGCTCTGAGAGCCCTTCCCCATCATTCCTGGGAGTCAGGGAGGTTTGGAGCTGTCAGAGGAGCATTTCTTTGGGGTGAGACACTTGTTATCCATCTGGAGCACGGGTGAGGGATGGTGTGAATCCATGGATGTGCTGGACAAGGTACGGGAAGGCTGAGGACGTTTGTCAGTCTCGGATGAGCCTCTTCCCGCGTAAAACTCTGGCCCTGTTGTCACTTTAAGGGAGTTTATTGCTTCTCGGTGGAAAGCCAGAGGAGAAAAGGAACAGATGAGAGGAGATTTGTGAGGCATCACAGACCCAGCTGCAAAAACCAGGGGGCAGATGGAGAAAGCGAGCGTCAAAATTGGGGCTTGGAGCCGTTTGTGCTGCTCCTGGGGCTGGGAAATCGCTCCATGCCCTCCCCAGCCGCTCCCAGGTTTCTGAAGCGCCAGCAAGGCTGAGCTGACACTTTATCATAATTAGTCAATATTATTTATTTACCCCAGTGCTGTCTGGGGACTGAGTCACACGTCAGCCCCTGGCAGAAGGGCTGCTCAGAGCCAGCCCGGAGCCAGGTAACAGACGGGCACAATGGCAGGGACAGGTTTCGGATCCAAATCTCACTTTGTTTTACGCTTGGGGACCTTGTGGGGACGTCTGTTCTCTCCAGCACAGACCTGTGGTGGCATCCAGCAAAGCTCAGGCCTCGGGGTGTTTCTAGATCTGGAATCTGCCTCCGAACTTGACCTCTGACTTCTGCAGTTGGACTTGAGTCGGGCAAAATTTGGGGTTGAACTTAATTAAAGTTTTTAATTCATAATTTTGGTGATGTAGAACTTGCAGGAGCTGTTTACTCTTAGACAAGGAAATTCTTGGGACAGGACATGTTCCCTTTGGGTTTTCCCCCTCTGAGTCCTTTGAGTTTTTAACCCAAGACAAGCTGGGTTTGGAAATCAGGATCTGCCAGAGCGTTTAGACCGTTAAATCTAAATAAAGATAGGATAAGATAAGATAAGATAAGATAAGATAAGATAAGATAAAGACAGAGCACCATGTCCAGCTCTGGACCCCCGGCATAAGAAGGACGTGGAGCTGCTGGAGGCTTCATTTTCTTGGGATTGCCTTAAAATTCCCAACTCCAGAGTCAGGAGTGAGTCAGGGGGAGCTGTGCCAAGGTTTTGGCATCCCCAACACCCCGAGGATGTTTCCATGTGGAACACATGGTTTGTGTCTCCTGCGAGCTCCTGTGAGGGGGCGAGTCCCTGCTGGGGAAGGGTTTGGGCCTTTTTGGGTTCCGTTTAAAAAGGGATTGATTAAAAAATGATTAAAAAAACATTTTTAGGATGAATTTTGAATGCTTGAAATGGCCCCAGGCAGAGCAGCAGGTAGAGCCAGGTGGGTCAGACCCCTCTTTGTGTTTAGAAGGGAGTCAGAAATGTAGGGGTGAACTCCAGGCACTTTAAATCCCAAAATCCTGGAATGGTTTGGTTTGGAAGGGACCTTAAAGCCCATCCAGTGCCACCCCTGCCATGGGCAGGGACACCTCCCACTGTCCCAGGCTGCTCCAACCCAGCCTTGGGCACTTCCAGGGATCCAGGGGCAGCCACAGATCCTCTGGGAATTCCATCCCAGCCCCTCCCCACCCTCACAGGGAGGAATTCCATCCCAAAATCCCATCTAACCCTGCCCTCTGTTGGTGTGGAGCCAATTCCATCCCCTTGGACTGAAAGTGTCGTGCTGGTCATGGCTGCAGTTTTCCAGCCTCCCCCAACACAGAATCCTTGGCTTTGGAGATAAGAATGAACGTGCTCCATCAGCTGCTGAAGGGGGAGAATAATTCTGGGATGCAGAAATGTCCCACTCATTACGGGCGTCGTTGGTTCCCCGTAAAAATCTGAAACTGGGAAACCCACGAGACACCTGCCCTGTGCCTCCACCTCTGGTTTTATGTCCCAGGGACAATCTGTCTGTGTCACAGCCCTCAGCCTGGCTCGGGGGGGTGTTGTCACCTCCCATAAATATGGACATGACAGGGATGCTTTGACAAGACAGAATTGCGGTAATGGGCAAAGGCATTAATACAGTAAATAACATTTCACGTTCCGGTGCAGCGGCTCCGAGCTTTAAATTCACATCAGATCCTTGAGGAAGAGCGCTCGGTCTGTGGCAATGAGGCGTTCAGAGGGAAAGTCAAATGTCCAAAATCCTTGCTGGCGTCAGGAGCGTGGGCCTGAACTCCTGTCCCGCTCTCAGTGGCCAACAGACTCTCCCTGTCCTTGTGGATCGAGGCGCCTGAGCAAATATAAAATATTGATGTGCTCTCGCTCCTCTGGCTGCCTCGTGGATGAATCCTTCGGAGTGAGAATTATCTCCTACCATGCTTCTAAGCAGCTCCAAGTCGTGCAGAAGAGGTCGCGGTCGTTCAGGAGAAACGTCTGCAGCGTTCCCAGATGCTTCAGTAACACAAGTGCCCCGCCTGGAGAAATTTGTACCTTTACAAAGCAGCGCAGATTTCCTTCTCGGATGTTCCTGTGCTTCCCTCGGTAATTTCAGGACCTGCTCCGGCCTGGGGGAAGCTCAGGGTGGTTCGCTGGGTGCTGATGTGGGGTGTACAAGCATTTTTCCTCCTACGGCTGTGGCACATTGTGGTCCTGAATCTGAGATCCCGACTCCAGATTATCCCTGAGAGGTGAGGGAGGCAACAGCCTTGGAAGAATATTTGGTTAAAAAACGCTGACCTGGGGCTTTTCTGGTGTGTTCAAAGCCAGTCTGGATTAGGCTTGGAGCACCCTGGGATAGTGGGAGCTGTCCCTGCCCGTGGCAGGGGGTGGGACTGGATGGACTTTAAGGTCCCTTGAACCCAAAGCATTCCGTGGTTTTATAATCATAAAATCCAGAATTACTGATAAATTTGGCACCCAGCAGGGCTGGTTTTGCTTAGGCAGATCCCTTTTTTGCCTGTCCTTTCCCACTTTTCACCCTCAGGATGATTCTTGCACTCGTTTCCCCCGGAGGCTTTTCTCTGACGTGAGCTCTGTGTTCCTTACGCAGGCTCCGCTTCCATCCGCGGCGACCGCATCCCGTCCTGTCCTAAATCAGCTCCAAAAGCCCGGGAGAATTCTGCCAGAGCTTCATCCGTCACAGGCCTCTCTACCCGAACACGTCTGTGCACCCTCAGAGGGATCGACCAAATTAATCGACTTCTCCTCCCAACAAAACATTTTCGGGAATGGGACATCAAACCCCTGATCTGACACAAATCATCTGATTCCTTTCCCTTTTCCTGCCTCTGCCCCCGCTCTCCACGGAAGGGAAAACAAAGGCGTCCTTCGGGGTGGCATTTGCAGTGCCATTGTCTCCGGCGCAGCCGTGACATTTGCTCGCGGAGCGGCACCTCCTGCCTCTCCAATCACATTAAATTTTCAGGATGTCTCGGAGTCAGCCCAGAGCGAAGTAGCTGCGATGGATTCCTGGCTGCGGATATTTCCAGGCCCCTGCAAGAACACCTTCAGCCCAGACGGAGGGAGACAGCACATTTATTCCGAGCTCTTGGTGCCAGAGCCATCCCGGGGACGCGGCTGGAGGGGAGGAGAGGCAGATGGAGGGGAAGAGGGGGTGAAATGCAGCCTCCCATGGATCAGCCGTGGCTGGAAACACTGAATTTGTGATTATGGGATAAAACCAAAAAAAAAGCCACCTTTCCCCGAAAACTGGGGTTGTGAAATGCGGATCGAGGATGTGTAGCTTGGGTTTTTCTTCCCCCTGTATTTCTTCCAATTTGTCTGTTTGGCTTTCCAGGTTTTGTGCAAACTGAGGTGGAAAATCTGTTTTTCTGGACATCCTTTGGGAATGGAGAGTTCAGCCAGGCACCCCCAGGACATGTGGACAAACAAGGGGGGATTTCAGAGCAAAACATCCAACCCGAGTAAACCCATGGGGTGAAAAATCCCGGTTTAACCTCCTGATTCCGTGGTCTGACTGTGAAACCTGCACAGGGCAGGGGAGAGCAGGCAAAGAGTGTCCTGGGTCCCGTGCATTTTGACATTATCGTGGAGTCATGGAATGGGTTGGGGTGGGAAGGACCTTAAAAATCACGCAGTTCCAGCCCGGCCGCCTTCCACTATCTCATGTTTTTCCAAGCCTCGTCCAGCCTGGCCCTGGACACTTCCAGGGATGGTTTATCCACAAATTCCCTGGACAAGGCTCCCTCTGCCTTTGAATTTGAACTCCAAACCTGCATCCAGCCTCATCCCCGAACTGCTCTTGATGGTGTCGTAGTTAATGACTTTTATTAGCAATGCTAATGAGATCACTAAAAATGTTTATGGGACAAATTCATTTAGAGAGACAAAGCTGCTGGAGGACTCGGGGCTCTCCCGGGCCCGGCTCTCCCGGATGTAATTATTATTATTCCATAACCAGCCCGAGAGTTTGGATCTATTTCATTCTAATATTAAGCAATAGCTTCACTTTTAATCTCCTCGTGTTTTCCCCAGGCGTTTTGGAGGTGGTGGGGAAGATCCTGGGTAATAAAGCATGAAAAATGTGAGAGCAGGCCCGGGGAGTCCCTGTGCCACGTCAACATCGCTTTGTCTCAGATGTTTAACAGGAACAAAACATCCAAAAGCTTTCTCTGGACTGACAGGAGGCTGCTGCTCAGTAAGGAGACAACTCATGATCCCCTCCCGATGCTCATCCCAGCCCCTGCACCCCCAGGACGGAATTCCCCATTGAGTATGGGATTTTTTGGGGAAATTTCTTCATGGAAAGGGTTGTCCAGTCGTCCCTTTACAGGTTGTCCAGGGCAGTGGCGGAGTCCCCATTCCCGGGAAGAATTTGAGAGTGGACGTGGCTCTTGGGGACATGGCTTAGGGTGGCCTTGGCAGGGCTGGGGGAACGGGTGGACTCGATGGTCTTAGAGGGCTTCTCCAACCCAAACAATTCCATGATTCTCTGATTCAATGGCTTTTCTAATTTTTTTTCTGATGGGAAAACTGTCAGCTTGTAACATGGACTTTATTTATTTATTTATTTGATTGATTGATTGATTGATTGATTGAGAGAGGAAAATTTTGGAGTGCCTTTTAACCTCTTCCCAATTAATATTAATTAAAATTGGGTTGGTGCAGGCGGCTGAACACGGGCACCCTCCTGCCAGCCTGTCTGCACCTCCACATCTGTGCACATCTGCAGATGGGCTGGGGCCTCCCGGAACGCCCGGCTCATCTGCTGAGCTCCAGAGCCTTCCACGAGTGAAGGAGTTCTCCATCCACATGGAATTTCTGCTGAGGGATATCTGGGAAAAATGCTTTCAGTTCCCCAGGACACGCAGAAGGAGCTGGTCTGGTGTCCGTGCCTGTGAAGGGCCGGGTGATTCCAGGACGGAATCCTCTCCGGGCCTGGCTGGGAATGACGTCCCGACGGCTCCGGAGCTGTTGGCAGATGGATCTCCCAGGCTCAGGGGCTGTGATCCATCAGGGATTCGGAGCAGTGCAGGGAAGGGAAGTGCTGGAAGTGGGGTCTGCGGGGCTGGAGAAGGGATTTGTTCGTTCAGAAGGAACTCAGAGGAAATGAGTCCCTCCAGCTGCCCAGGGGACAGCAGAGCTCCTCTGCTGGGGTAGGAGGTCCAGGGCGGGTTTCAAAATCTTAATCCTGAGCTCACCAGGGCAGGTCTAGGATTAGGGCTTGGAAAACCACTGGATTCCAGTGGTGTTGGAACCCGAGCCGTGGGAGATGGACTCAGCCTGGTCCCTGGCTCAGTTTCCAGTAGGAACGAACTGAAGGGCCACAAGGATGATCCAACATCTGGAGCAGCTCTGGAGCTGGGAGAGCTGGGGGTGCTCACCTGGAGAAGGGAAGGCTCCAGGGAGACCTCAGAGCCCCTTCCAGGGCCTAAAGGGCCTCCAGGAGAGCTGGAGAGGCACTGGCGACAAGGGATGGAGGGACAGGACACAGGGAATGGCTTCAAAGTTATGGAGAATAGGATTTGATGGGATATTGGGAAGGAACTCCTCCCTGGGAGGGTGGGGAGGGGCTGGGATGGAATTCCCAGAGCAGCTGTGGCTGCCCCTGGATCCCTGGTTGGAGCCACCTGGGACTGTGGGAGGTGTCCCTGCCCGTGGCAGATGAATTTTAAGGTCCCTTCCAACCCAAACCATTCCAGGATTCCATGAATTGCGCCTGCAGCCATCTGCCATCGCCGCGTGCTCGGCACAGGCCCCGGCTGCGTCTCCTGGGTCGTGTCCACGCGGGAACAGCCGGGCCCTGCGCTCAGGGATGGTCTCCAGTGAGCAGGAACAAACCCTCACCCGGCCCAGGTGGGATTGGAGCACCACAAAGGATCCCTCCAAGGAGAACCGAGGCCGTGCTGGGAGCCAGGGATAGATCCAGTCCCTGAAGGAACAACCTGGATGGATCCAACAGGATTAATGTGCGTTTTTTGGTGAAAACTGCGGAGTTTCCTTTGCCAGCTCACGGAGCAGAACAAAACAACTTTGCAGAGGGTGATTGGGACAGAAAAGCAGGGCTTGCCAAGGGCTGGCCCAGGGTTGGGATCCTCAAATCTGAGGGAAATAAGTTTTATCAACGCTTTTCTTGGGAGAAACCTTCGCCGACCCTTTTCTTCCCTGTTCCCACCTCTCCAGGGAAAAGAAAAAGATCAAAAAAAACCCATTTCAGGCAGAAAATGCTTTTCCCCAGAAGGGCAGAGCTGGGGGAGTCTCCCAAAAAACCCTCTGAGGACTTTGTGGTTGTGGTTGGTTTTGTGCTAGAAATGAAATGTTCGTTTCAATGAAAGCAACGAGGCCATGAGAAATCCCGGGATGGAGAGCGACCGTTCCTGAGCAAGAATGGAATTGCAGCCAGGTTGGAATTATTGATCCTCCTGGAGTTTGGCACAGCCAGAAGCAATCTGGGGTGGAAATCTGGGGAGTGAATTAAGTATAACCTTCCTTTAATAGGAATTTATAGGTCATTTAAGGCTTAATGATCTCTATCCAGAGCCGTTGGTTTCGGAATCCTTAGGAGGAAAAAACATGAAGGGAAACATCCCAAATTTCTGGCTGGAGAGGAATAAATACCCCGAGGATCTCTGCTTCGGAGGCAAACCACGTGTTGGGAAATGGGCTTCAGGAAAAAAGGGATAAATGAGTTTTGGAGGAAGTGGATGCATCGGGGATTCTGCTCTGTTGGGTCCTGAGGGGGGAAAAAGAGAAATAAAGGCCACTGAGGTTAAGGAGTGATGTAGGAGCAAGGAATTTATTGTAATTTGGGGATACACAGCTGAAAAATACAATCAGGGTTGTCCAGAGGGGAGGTGGGAGGTCTCTGTGTGTGGAGCTGGAGGCGAGGAAGGAATAACGAGTGGAAAATCATCCTGACAAAGGCTCAGCTCCCAAAAAATGGCTTTTCCACCTCCGGTCTCGGGTGAGGAAAGGAAGAGAAATGAGAGAGGAGAGAGGGGAATGCAGCAGAGAGATTGATTTCAGCTGCTCTCTCCCGGAGAAAATGGAGGTGGAACAATTCCAAAGGCTGCTGGTGCTGCTGGGAGAGGCCTCGAGCTCGGTCCTGCCGCATCAGACTTCTCCCAGAATAAAGGGAAAGAAAGGGATGTGTTTTTGAGGAAAAGGACCCGGATGTGGCAGAGGTTAAACTGCAGGGGATCAATGTGAGCACATGGGTTTGAACAGGAGCTGCTCTCCAAAATAACATCAGGAATGGGAAGGAAGTGGGAAGCGATGGGGGGTTCGTCAGCGGTTCCAGAGGAAAAGTCAAATCCCTGCTGTCAGTGCTTCACTGAGGTGTTCTGTTGGGTAATTTTAGGGAAAAAATGGTGGTTTTAAGGAAAATATTCAAGGACGAGAAACTGGATGCACCTGGTCTAGTGGAAGGTGGCCCTTGGTTGGACTCGATGGTCTTTGAATGTCCCTTCCAACCCAAACCAACCCAGGATTCTGTGAAATTCCAAGCTAAAATCAAAGTTTTAGTTCCCCATTGCCTGGAATAACAGGATCTAATGGGCCTATTCCCACTCCAATTATAGCACTTCGATGTGTGAATTATATTTTTAATAATTTTTTCCTTTGCTCTACAGCAGAACACAGAAAGAAGTAAAACTGTCTATCAAAAAGTTATTTTTTAATTGAGCTCTTGATGGCTTCACGTGGCTCCAGCCACTGCCGTTCCTTCCTAAATGGGAATGGGAAGCTTAAAAAGCTCTTTCCAAAATCCCTGCCTGGCATTCTTATGAATATCTTAATTAAAGGAGATTAGGGAATCATCTCCCAGCACTCTGGGGGGGCACTGGCGTCAAAGTTTGTAACTGCAACTTTCAGACGGGTCTTTTCAAGCCATTAATTGCACGTCGTTTAATTATAGTCTGGGCTTTTCCAGGAATTAATACTTGGAGAGATTTAATATCCCGCTCCATATTCCTGGTGCCACGGGCAGTGTGTGGAGGAACGCGAAGGCCGTGGGAGGATTTTCTTTGAGGAAAAGTTTCGGCTTTGTATTATCCCCGTTATTTTGTGCTTTGGTCGCCACGTGTCCCGTGTGGATGACCAAAAGCCACCCCGTTTTTCCCCCTGGACGTATCATTTTTCTCAAGCCTGGAGTCTTGGGAAAAGCTTTCCCATTCCCGGAGCTCGGTGTTGACCAGGAGCGGCAGAGGAGTTAATTCCAGAGCCAGGGAGCACCCGGAGGTTTGCCTGGAAGGTTGTTTGTTGTTCCTGCTCTGATCAAACACGGCTCCGCTCCCCTTTGTGCCGCTCCAGCTTCTCCTCCGCTTACTAAAAATAGTGGAAAACATTCCAGTGAACAATAGCGCCGAGGGATTCGCTTTGCTCCCCCCAAGAGCGAGCTTCTGTAAAGAAATATTGTTTCTTAATTAATCATTTATCCACTTCATTAGGTGTTGTCAGCAGCAGAATGAGAAATGGGGCTGCTGAGATGAGGCGCGTTTGGATTTGTTTTGTTTTCCGGGGAGCTGGAGATCATTTCAAGGAGCAGCTGTGTCAGGAGCACTGAAAACAGGGAGTTTGGGATGAGCAGAACCTGGGCTGGGAGTTGGGGTTTAATTTTGGGTTTAATTCAGGATGTGGAGCTGCTGGAGAGAGTCCAGGGAAGGCCATGAGGATTCTCCAGGATCTGGAGCCAGGCTGGGAGAGCTGGGGGTGGGAGAGCAGGGAATGGCTTCAGGAAACTGGGATTAAGAGGAGTTTTTTGGGGGGAACAGGGATGCCCCTCCCGTGTTCCCATCACACACATGTTGTGCCCCAGATGACATGGAAAAAATTGGAGCAAATCCAGAGGAAACCATGAGGGGCTGGAGCAGCTCTGGAGCCAGGCTGGGAGAGCTGGGGGTGTTCCCATGGAGAAGGGAAAGCTCCAGGGAGACCTCAGAGCCCCTTCCAGAGCCTAAAGGGGCTCCAGGAGAGCTGGAGAGGGACTGGGGACAAGGGATGGAGGGACAGGACACAGGGAATGGCTTCCCAGTGCCAGAGGGCAGGGAGAGATGGGATACTGGGAAGGAATTCCTGGCTGTGAGGGTGGTGAGAGGCCCTGGGATGGAATTCCCAGAGGAGCTGTGGCTGCCCCTGGATCCCTGGAAGAGCCCAAGGCCAGGTTGGAGCACCCTGGGACAGTGGGAGGTGTCCCTGCCCATGGCACAGGGGGGGCTGGATGGTTTGTGGGAATTCCCTCTCTCCATCTCCCTCAGAGGGATCCTCCTCTCCCGCGGACGGGCTGAGCAGATGCTCCTTCTCCCAGCATTGATTTCCTTATTCCCAATGCCACATCCATCTGGATCAAAGTTCTGATGGGCTGCGGGTGGAAAACGCCTCGGGAAGAGTCCCAGGTGGGAATGGTGGCAATTCCAGCCCTTTCCTGGAATCCTGGTCAGGAATAACGGGGGTGGCTGTGGCACGGCCACTGACATCTCCTCCCGTTTGTGTGGTCACTCCTCAGATAAAGGAACAAAAATCCCTTCTCCTGATCAATTCCCCCCTTTTGGATTTGCTGCTCCTGTCACTCTGTCAGTCCCTCTGTGGCACAGACATGAAATCCACCTGGCTAAAGAGAAATGCAAAGGGACGATGGCCCGAAGCCACAGGAAAAAAACCACAGGAAAAACGGAAGAAAATTAACTTCTAATGCCCAGAGTCCGTTCAGTGGTTTTATACCTCTTTAATGATCGTCTGGTTTTGATTTTACTCATGGAAATAAAAAGGCCATGGTACAAATGGAGCATGGGATGCCTCTGCGTGCACCCATCAGCAGCAATTCCTCCTCGCTCCATAGATTCCAGCCTTACATCCAATGGCGGGAGCTGAACGCGCTGCATTGATCAGAATCAATTAGGAACCCTTTTTTAACTAAATAGAGAATTCTCATTCACCGCCGGTTTTGATCATCTCAAAAGTCCTTGTTTAAAATTCAAAATGAAGCAACTTTGGTCCGGGAGAATCCGGGATGTCTTTTTAAAGAATCAAAAACAGAAAAGATGGAAAGATGATTTAAAGCAAACGGAATAATTGAGGGATTCATCATCGTGTGCCCATCAGTGTTTGCTCCTTTCCATGCGATTCCCAGCCTTGTGGAGGGTGCAGAGTCCAGGAAAAGATGCTCATTTCTACCTGGAAAGGAAAGAGATGGAGAAGGGATGGTCCTGGGGAAGGGCTTGGCAGAATCTTTGGTGCGGCAGAGGGAAGGGAGGAGCAGATTGGATTCCCCACCCTGCCGGATGCTCCCACCGACCCTCAGGACCTGCTGGAGAACGGACACAGAGGGCACGGCTGGATGGGATATTGGGAAGGGATCCCTCCCTGTGAGGGTGTGGAGGGGCTGGGATGGAATTCCCAGAGCAGCTGTGGCTGCTCCTGGATCCCTGGAAGTGCCCAAGGCCAGGCTGGAGCACCCTGGGACAGTGGGAGGTGTCCCTGCCCATGGCAGGGGTGGCACTGGATGGGCTTTGAGGTCCCTTCCAACCCAACCCATCCCATAATTCCACAACATTTGTTCCAGCCACAGCTTCTCTGGGAATTCCATCCCAGCCCCTCACCACCCTCACAGAAGACAAATCGTATTTGTACCAACTCCAGGTTAAAAAGCTCAATTTTTGGTTTATAACATCAATTCCAGCTGGTTATTTCGTCACCCCCAGGAATCAGGAGGGGTCTGCCCTACTTTTGGAGAGAGAAAAAAAGATGCTGGAGGCTCTGAAATAAAATTTAACTCCGCTTTCTGCTTCTTTAGGCCAGGCTGGAGTTTGTTTAACCTGTCCTGGTATGTGAAAAATCATTATTAGGCCAATAATTTCTGATTAAGGCGTTCTAGGAAAAGGTGTCAATTAGAACTGAGCAGGACTCGGGTATCTCAGTCCATTACCTGGAAATGAGTTATTGGGAACACGCAGTTCAATTGATAACAGGAAAAAAATCAATAGGTGAGATTGTTGGGATTAATTTGGAGCTCATCATGGATTTCCCCTCCCACTGGAGTTCCCAGACTTTTGAGGACTCCATCTCAGACCTAAATTTAAGTTCCTCAGAGGCAAATTTGCGGCTGAATCAAGTGAAACTTTAGCAAAGCTTTATTTTTGCCCGGAGTTTGTTCATAATCCCAAAATTGCAGCCATTGGGGAGCAATGAGGAGAGCTATAAAAACACGCCGGACCTCCTTGAGTGGAAACTGCCGGAAATTTTCTGGATGCAGCACATTAATGAATGGAATGGTAATTGGGTTTAATCTTGGTGTTATGGTGCGTGGCAAGGATCAGGATGTTGCTGTCAGGCTGCTGCCCCCGCTCAAGGAGACTCCTTCAATCAGAGAGATTTCATCGAAATGCAGAGGAAAAAGGGAATATTTTGCTGTGGCAGATTAAAAATCGGAGCCTCCAACATCCCAGCCAAGTGCTGGGAGCTGACTGAGCAGGATTACTGGGATGGGCAGGAATGGGTAACTGGGGGTGTTTGGGAGAAAAGGGGGATCAGGGGGGACCTTGTGGCTCTGCACAACTCCCTGACAGGAGGGGGAAGCCGGGGGGGGGTTGGGCTCTGCTCCCAGGGAACAGGGACAGGAGGAGAGGGAACGACCTCAGGCTGGGCCAGGGGAGGCTCAGGGTGGACATCAGCAGGAATTTCCTCATGGAAAGGGTGGTCAGGCCTTGGAACTGGCCAAGGAGGTTTCAAGTCCTCATCCCTGGAGGTGTTCAGGGAATTACTGGACGTGTCACGCACAGCTCTGGGCTGGGAAAAGGTGGGCATCGGGCACAGCTTGGACTCGATGCTCTTGGAGCTCTTTTCCAAACAAAGGGATTCTGGGAATTCGGGTACCAAAAACATCAGGGTTCGGGTACCTAACCCTAACCCTAACCCTAACTCTAACCCTAAACCTAGCCCTAACCCTAACCCTAACCCTAGCCCTAACCCTAACCCTAGCCCTGATCTCCTACTCCCACACACCAATGGCCAAAAGAGCTCGGTGATCCTGAGTTGTTCTGATCTGATGTAGAAAGGACCAGAACAAAGAGTTCCAGCTGATATTTTTGGGTAAGTTAGGGCAGGATGGGGAAAGAAAGCAGGAAGTCAATCCCACGTGCCAGGATTGATTCCCTGGCTCGTCAGAGAGCGGGAGCAATTATTTAATTGCAACTAAACAGGCAGAATTTCTCTTTAAATCTGGTTTCTACTCAAATGTGTGAATGAAACGAAGCTTTTCAGGCTCAGTGAACCCATCCACTCACTCCGACACTCTGAGCTCTCCACTGCCCTTCCTGACTCCTCACCCAACATTCCCTAAATTCCGGTAGCCTGGAGAAAGTTGGGCCTCCTTGAAGAGTCCTTGTTCAGTGTTTCCGTGCGAGCAAAGATCCCTCAGGGTGTCTGGAAAAAGTGCTGCTGACTCCGGCCTTCTGCTGGTGTCTGATCCAGGTGACATCCGAGTTTTTCATTTCCTTTTTCCCTTCCTGCTGAGCCAGCGTTTCCCGGCTCTCCATCCATCCCAGCTCCGAGCCATCATCTGCATCTCCCAGCCCATCAATTAATTTCTGCTTCAATCAAGGGACCGCATCTTTCTCTTCGGGCCCATCCGTCATCTCCGGCTCTTGGTGGAGCAGCAGGCGTCCGTCCATCACCGCTGCTGCCTCATTCCTCAGGGAAAGGCTGCTGTGGTGGGAAGGGAGGAGCTGTGCCAGCACTGCCGGGTGCCAGGGAGCCACAAAATCAGGGAATGGTTGGGTTGGAAGGACCTTAAAGCCCCTCCAGTGCCACCCCTGCCATGGGGACACCTCCCACTGTCCCAGGGTGCTCCAAGCCCCATCCAACCCGGCCTGGAACAGCCCATTCCAAACAGGATCATCCATCAGGTCTCAAATGGTGCATCTCTAATTAATTGAGCATGGCCGAGCTAATTAAATGGGAAGCAGTGCCCAGAGTTAATGACGTCATATCTGTCCCTCGTTAGAGCAGTGCTGGTGGGGGGGGGACCACGAAGTGCTGCCATGGGGTTCACTGGCATATAAATTCATATAAATTCATATAAATTCATATAAATTCATATAAAATTATAGAAATAAATCCTTCAGGCTTTTCTAGGGTCAAGGAGAGAGTGATGCTGCCAAGTCATGGAATCACTGAGGCTGGAAAAGCCCCCTGAGATCACCGAGTCCCAACTGTGCCTGATCCCCACCTTGTCGCCAGCCCAGAGCCCCGAGTGCCACCTCCAGGCCTTCCTTGGCCACCTCCAGGGGTGGGGACTCCAAACGTCCCTGGGCAGCCCCTGCCAATGTTTGAGCAACCCTTTCCCAGGAAGAAATTCCGCCTGATGTCCACAGGAGGAGAGAGGGGGAGTCAGTTGGGTGGTGGAATTGTGAGGGGGAATTTTGAGGTGGAATTTTGTCGTGGGATTGTGCGAGGGAATTGTGAGGTGGGATCGTGTGGGGGAATTGTGAAGTGCAATTTCAAGGTGGAATTTTGAGGTGGAATTGTGAGATGCAATTCTGAGGTGGAATTCTGAGATGGAATTGTGAGGTGGAATTTTGAGGTGGAATTCTGTGGGGGAATGGTGAGGTGGAATGGTGAGGTGGAATTGTGGGGTGGAATTCTTTGTTGGAACTCTTTGCTGGAATTCTATGATGTATTTTGAGGTGGAATTGTGTGACGTAACTTTGTGGCGGAGTCTCAAGGCGGAATTTTGCGCTGGGATTTTGAGGTGGAATTCTCAGGTGGAGCTGCGTGGTGGAATTGTGAGGTGGAATTGTGAGGTGGAATTCTGTGGGGGAATTACCTGGATGAACTGTGTGGTGTGCCTTTGACAAATGTGCCTTTGACAAACAGGGAGAGATTGATAAACACGAGGTTAGACAACAAATCAATCAAATCGATGCCGTCCCGGCACGGATCCCAAGAGAGGCACCTTTTTCCCCTCTGGAATGTTGGCAAGATTTTCCCTTGTCCCTGGAAGTGCCCAAGGCCAGGCTGGACAGGGCTTGGAGCAGCCTGGGACAGTGGGAGGTGTCCCTGCCCATGGCAGGGGCGGCACTGGATGGGATTTAAGGTCCCTTCCCACCCAAACAATTCCGTGATTCCCAGAAGAGCTTCACCTGCTGTTCCCTCTCCCAGTCCCAACCATTTTACACCCGGGACAAAAAATTATCTCAAAGTTAACTCATTCCTGCCACTTTTCCCTCTATTTTGCAGCCGTTGTGGTGCTCTGGAGGGGGTGGGAGCCCCTTGGCCTGGTGGGATGGGAATTCCTGTGCCTGGAAAACCAGCAGTGGCACTTCCCTGGGCTCGTCCCACCGGCTTTTCCACCTGTTTGGGGACAAAGACAGAACTGATCTTTACTCACCACCAGCAGCCCACTGGGAAGGAGAAAACTGAGGGTAATATCTAAATATATTTTATTTTAAATATATTTTATTTTTAATAAATATTTAAAATGATAAAACGTTGAACACAGTTGAGCTTTTCCGGTTAAAGCATTGCTGCTCCAAAGCATCAGATGGGAGGGAATCACTCTTTTCATGGGATAGAAGAACTCCCGGATTTGAGAAAGCTGCACAAAAATCCATCTTTGCACCTGGTGTGATGAAGCACAGATGGGTTCTGCTGATAAGAAAGAGTTCAGGTGATAAGAGCTGTGGGAGAGGGATTTTAGAACATCGAGGACCATCCATTAAGTTTTATTTCAGGGACAGAATTTTTCCACATTTTTGATCAGAGAAGAGAAAAGGTGGGAACTGATCCAAAATAATCACCCAGACTGGTGTCGCCCTTTTTGCACCAGGTCAAAACATCTAAAAAATGCCATAATTTTAATTTTAACACCTCGAATTTGCTCTTTAGTCCCGGGTCAAATATCTGTTAATCCATGCAAACAGTTTTGCTGCATAAACCACTTCAACCTTCCTCTTGGAAAGGGAATGTGGGCTCTGGATTAGGCACAAAAATAAAGAATTTGGTGGTTTTTATGAGGTTTCTGCAGCAAAAGCTGAAGTTATTGGGAGCAGCTCCAAAAAGCTGGATTTCTCCCTTGACTGGGCTATATTCAATGTCAAGACTCAAGCGGAGCTTAGATAATTTTAAAATATTGTATGAATAAAATGTGCAAGTGGCTTTCTCTCCGAGCTGTCACTTTGCCAGTCTCGGTTGGAGAGCGAGGCAATGATTTTCCCAGATTTTCTGCCTTTAGAGTGGAACAAAAGACGTCACGTGGAGGCTGAAGATGGAATTTTTTCGTCTTCTTTTTGTGCCCTTGAAGGTGAAAAATAAAGAATTGGGTCTGAGAGAGGAGGGGGAACCTGGAAGTCTAAAAGCACCTGAGACGCCCTTCCCCAAATCCCTCATCCACCATTTTCCCCACAAAAAGCTGGGATTTTTAGTTCGTGCTGTTGTGTCCAGGATGATTTCCAGCCCTTCTCCTCTGGCAGTTTCCTAGGGAAAAAAATCCCCTTTTATTTCCCAGCCTGGAGTGTGACTCCAAAGCTCCTCCCAACCGTCCTCCTGTGGCTACAGGAAGCCCAGGAATTGTTCTAGGAATGGCTTTTAACTGGGAACTGAGCCCTATTTCCAAAGGGAAACAGTGCCCTGCTGTTGAAGGAAGTGCAGCAGGAAAAGTGAATTTTTCCCTTGAGGAAACAGGGAGGGCACAGGATTTTTTTCTCCTTGATTTTATTCCGCTGCTCCATCTCCCATAAGAATTCCCAAAAGAAATAAATTCCCTTTTCCTTACTGTTGCGTTGTTCAGTTTTCCCCATCCTTCCCATCCTCCTGGCTCCTTCCCATTGAATCCCGTTCTTCTTCCTACTGAATCCCATTCTTCTTCCCATTGAATCCCGTTCTTCTTCCCGTGGAATCCCACTCATCTCCCCATTGAATTTGGATCTTCTTCCCATTGAATCCAGTTCTTCTTCCCATTGAATCCCATTCTTCTTCCCACCGAATCCAGCTCTTCTTCCCATTGAATCCCCTTCTTCTTCCCATTGGATCCCGTTCTTCTTCCCGTTGAATCCAGGTCTTCTTCCCACTGAATCCAGCTCTTCTTCCCATTGAATCCAGTTCTTCTTCCCATTGAATCCCATTCTTCTTCCCATTGAATTCAGATCTTCTTCCCGCTGAATCCAGTTCTTCTTTCCATTTAATTCAGATCTTCTTCCCGTTGAATCCCGTTCTTCTTCCCATTGAATTCGGATTTTCTTCCCATTGAATCCCGTTCTTCTTCCCACTGAATCCCGTTCTTCTTCCCATTGAATCCCGTTCTTCTTCCCACCGAATCCAGCTCTTCTTCCCATTGAATCCCATTCTTCTTCCCACTGAATCCAGCTCTTCTTCCCATTGAATCCAGATCTTCTTCCCGTTGAATCCCGTTCTTCTTCCCATTGAATCCAGATCTTCTTCCCATTGAATCCAGTTCTTCTTCCCATTGAATTCAGATCCTCTTCCCATTGAATCCAGATCTTCTTCCATGCCAGTTCCCATCCCTGGTGGTGCCCAAGGCCAGGTTGGGCTTGGTCTAGTGGAAGGTGTCCCTACCCTTGTTGAACTGACTTTAAAGTCCCTCCCAACCCAACCCAACCCAACCCATTCCATGATTCCAGGACATTCCAGCTGGGATTCTCAAGCACCTTCCAGAGGGAAACACCGCCAATGAATTCCCTGTTAATTTGCACTCTCCCCCTCTAATCAACCCTCTGTAAACACCAGCCCTCGGAAAATCGTCACCAACAGCACGAGCCGGGTTGGCAGGAGCAGGGAGGGGGAATTAAGGCGCTTTCCTTTCTCCTATGCAAATCTCCCTGCTAATTATGTTTTATTAATATTGGGACGCCAACGCTCCCGCTCTTGTTTTCCGTCATCGTGGCCGTGGTTAAAATCAAATTGCAAATGAACCAGCTCAATATTTGTCTGAATCACTTAAGCCTCTGACTTCCATCATTCTCACAAGCAGCTCCTCCAGTTATACCAGAACTGGGTGCGTTCCTTTTCCCTTTTTTCCCTGTTTTCGAGGTATTTTGCCATGATTATTCCGTGGGTGACGCTGACATTTTGTTATGATAAATTGGCTGGGTCATTATCATCAGGAGGTGGTTGGGTTGTCTTATATTTATAATAAGGTGCTTTTCATTGCAGAATGGGGGGGAAATGGGAAAAAACATCCTTTTTTTGTTCTAAACAGGCTGATCTCGCAGCTTTTCCGTCGGAATTGGAGAGAACAATGTTATATTTTTCCCTTTTTATTCTGAAGAGAGGCTTTGAAAGGGCCTAATCAAACACAAATTGGAGCCTTGAGCCTGGAGTTCTCTGCAGACGAGCCAGTCTTTGAGGTTGAAGGGTCGATAATCTCCCAGACTGGCTCTTCCAGGCCTCAGCACCCCATAATACCTGGTCTGGCTGCTATTTTATGAAAAATCATGTCAGGACCACATCCACCAGGCCGTGTGGTACCCAAAATCTTGATTTTTTTTTTTTTAGTGTATAAACTGTTGGCTACGCCTCAGTTGGGTCGAGCCTTGATTGTACCTCTGACATTGTTTATTTCTGGGGTTGTCTTGTTGTTCAGGTGCAGCAGCAGAGCGAAAAAATCCTGGGAAAAAGCGGCCTGAGTGTTTGTCAGGCTGAATTTAGGAGCTTTTGCTCCAGATCTGTTGTGATAGAAATGCCAAATTCCATCAGCTTCGTTTACTTCAGGTGGCTCCTGCAAATCCTCCCGCTGCCTTGTCCATCTGTTGATGCTGATGTTTTTCATTCCCTGGTTGGGCTGGTTTTTTTTTTTTAAATGGAGAAATGAGGATACTCTTCACCACCACGGACAAGTTGGAAAATATTCCCCGTGTTGTGGAGCTTATCAAAGAAATCGATGGGTTGGATGATTTGGGGTTTGGGGTTTTTTTCCCAGAAGAAACAAAATAATTGAGAAGAGAAAGTGTTTCTCGGTTGACAGAAAACGTTTAAATCCATAATTATCACTGGGAGGGAGTCATTTCTTTGGAAGTCTGATGAGGGTATGGAATTACTGGTGCCATCAGAGCCACTCATGGATATCCCTTAAAGACAGGGATGCGAATGGGATGGGGAGGCCTAAATCCCAACATGCCCTGGCCACGGGTATGGGGTGATTAAACAGCTCCGTTCTCATCCCAGAGAGCCCAAAAAAGGCCAAAATCCATCATTATCCAGGCGGTTCTCCTGGATTTCCACAGGGATGGGTCTGTGGGACTGAGTTCAGGAGGGGCTGGGATCCAGCTGGGCTGAAGGATCCATTTGGGAACGAGTTTTATGATCCCAAACCAAGCTCGGAGATGGCACCAGGGCTGTTGGAAAGGGCAATTTAGGGCCTTCAGTGGGGCTGAGGAGGTCAGAGATCTCCTGGAAAGGGCTTTATTCCCACTCCGAAGGAAAAGAGGAGAGCGTCTTCGCTGCAGGGTACCCTCACCGTGACTCCTCCACTCCACGAGTCCCGGAGAGGGGCAGGAGCTGAGGATGGAGGGGTTTGTTCGTGGCCGAGGAGAAAAGAGTCCCATTAACGTAGAAAGAAATGGGCTGATGATAAGAAAATAGGTTTAGGTGGGATATTTGGGAGAAATTCCTCCTTGTGAGGGTGGGGAGGGGCTGGGATGGAATTCCCAGAGCAGCTGTGGCTGCCCCTGGATCCCTGGAAGTGCCCAAGGCCAGGTTGGAGCCACCTGGGACAGTGGGAGGTGTCCCTGCCCACGGCAGGGGTGGGACAATCCTTTGGTTGTATTTTTCGGCCAGACTTTCAGTGGGGAGGTCTCGCTCCTGTCATGGCTCATCTTAATTGCAATTATCCTTAATCGTTGAATTCTTCTCTGGTTTATGGAGTGAGTCACTCCCAGGTCTGACAGGGGATGTAAAACAGGGGATGGATGTGCAGGGCCAGCACGGGATGGTTTGGGCTCGTAGATGTGGATCTAAAATAGGGTCTAGAATTGGATCTAGAATAGGGTCTAAAATAGGATCTAGAACAGAACCATAAATAGGACCACAAATAGGATCACAAATAGGACCATAAAAAAGATCATAAATAGGATCTAAAATAAGACCATAAATAGGATCACAAATAGGATCTAAAATAGGATCACAAAGAGGATCACAAATAGGACCACAAATAGGATCACACATAGGACCATAAATAGGATCACAAATAGGATCTAAAAAAGGATCATAAATAAGATCACAAATAGGATCTAAAACAGGATCACAAATAGGATCACACATAGGACCACAAACAGGATCACAAATAGGATGGCAGATAGGATCTAAAACGGGATCACAAACAGGATCACAAACAGGATCAAAAATAGGATCACAAATAGGATCACAAAACCAGGATGTTACTGAGTGTCCGTGGGATTGATGGGGTCAGAACAACGACTCATCAGGTCGTTGATAAGGAGCTGGATTCCCAATGCCTCAAGCGCAGGATCCATCCTTCCCTCTTGGAAGATCCTATGGACACCCATTCCTGACCTTTCCTGGTCACTGGCTGGATTCCCCATCCATAAAAATGCAAATTTCTGCCGTTTTGGGAGTGCTGAGAGCCGTGGAAAGGTTGGGGATGGAAGGGACCTCCAAGCTCATCCATGGGGGCACTTCCCACCAGCCCAGGTCGCTCCAAGCCCCAGCCCTCACCCAAACGTTGTGGTTGGGCCGATCCCAGAGGAAGCCGTGAAAGCAATTAATTCCCTATGTCTCATTACCACGATAATTAGCGTTTTGGTCACTAAGTGGTCACACAGCCACATCTCTGGTGCCCCATTAGCACCCGCTGTCACATCCTGAGGATGTCACATTCCAAGGAACATCTTCCCTGGGACACGCCAGCTACTTCCTTACTTTCTGCCTGTGCTTGCCAATCCCGGAGCTGGGCTGGAAAATGTCAAAATTTGCATTATTGTTCCTAAATTCGGAATTTTCGTGGTTTTTAAGGGACAGGGGAGCACTAAGAGAGGAGGCACCTGCAGTGGCAGACAGGGAACTCTACAGAGGAGGTTTCCCAGGAGCTTTAATTCCATGTGGCCGGGCCCTGTCAGGGGGCCAAGGTGACATTTGAGGACCTCAAACCCCTCTTTAGGGTGCGCTGGAGCCCCAAAGGTGACAATTCATGGCCATCCCTGATTATTGTGGCACAAACCCTGTAACTCCAAGAGAAAATTCCATTCCCAAGAAGCCAAAGAGGGCTCCCATCCCCTGAAGACATTTTTTATTATCCAAACAAAATTTGCAGCACTGCAGGGGCTCCTCCCTTCGTTTTTTCTGTCTGATTCCACCGGATGTGGCGCAGTTTGGGTGGAAAACCCGGCTTTTCACTATTCCAGCTGAACGAGTTCTCCTTCATCTTCAGCAAAGCCTCGGAGGGGAAAGCAGACACAAAAATAAAAACCTGGGGAGAGCAAAGGTCGCCGTGAGAAACAGGGATTCGGGATGGAAAGCCCCGGGACGAAACAACCGGGAAGAGCTCCCCGGGTGCTGGAGAGGAGAGGAGAGAGGAGGAGGTTTGTGCCTGCAGCCTCCTCCGAGCTGACCTGAAACAAAAATCTTCAGCGCTGGGCTGGGTTTTTCTGCTTTTAGATCAAAAGATTGGAATTTGCTGTTGTTTGTGGCACAGAATTGCAGAGGAGGCGAGGTGGAAATATCTGGAAAAGGGATCAAAGGCAGGAAAAGGGGTAGAGAAGTGTGAGGTTTTTGGTTTGATTATGCCCTTATTTATTTTCCGTTGTGTTGGGAGCTGCCAGATGGTTTTGGCTTTTCATTTCCTTTTTTATCGGATTTAGGTAATAATGGAACGTCTTGGAAGGATGGGAGGAGCCGGAATCACGGGACCAGAGCAGATCTGGGGGCTTGTTTGGGGTCTGGTGTTGGAGAGGAAGGTGGGGCTGGAGAAGCTCGGCCACAATGGACAAACCAACTCCCTTGGGAAAGCCTCATCCCTATTCCCTCATGGCAGGAGGATTTTAGGGCCTAAATCACAAGGTTTTGCATTCCTGAATGGAATTAATTAATTAATTAATTAATTAATTTGTGGGTACCACCTGTATCCCTTCCAAACATATCCAAGAACTGGGAAAACGTGGGTGACAATGTGGGCTTTTGTAGGAAATCGGAGGAGCTTTGTTTTCTGGAGCAAACCTGGAATGTCCAAGCATGGATCCCGAGGCAGGAAGCCGGCTCTGGATCCTCAGTGCTCCTGGAGGTGTCCGAGGTGGAGGTGATTCCACGTTCTGGGCCTGCAGAGAGCTGAGCCCGAGCTCCCAAAGCCCCTCGGTGGCACCTCTGTCCCTCTGGCCCAGGTGAGGCTCCATTGACTCCAATCAGGGAGCCCTTGGTGGCCTCAGGGAGGCCCCAGCTCACACAGAGCCTTCCCACGGGACACATTCCGACTCCACTCCTACAAGGGGGAATGGATTCCCACTGCCAGGGTTAGGCGGGATTTTGGGAAGGAATTCCTCCCTGTGAGGGTGGGGAGGGGCTGGGATGGAATTCCCAGAGCAGCTGTGGCTGCTCCATCCCTGGAAGTGTCCAAGGCCAGGCTGGAGCACCCTGGGATAGTGGAAAACGTCCCTGCCCATGGGGAGAGGGATGAGCTTTAAGGTCCCTCCAACCCAACCCATTCCATGATTCCACCGTCTCCATCACCCCGGGCCTGGATCCTCCCCCTCGATCTCCAGGCCAGCGCTGCCAGGCTCCGCTTTGTTTTCTGTTTACTCTTTTCTCCCCTCCTCCGCTCATGAATATTCAAACGGAGCTCCAAAATAGCCAAGAGCACTTTAATCAGGGCCTATCTGCAGCCTAATCAGGGATCAGACTAATCAGGAAGTTCGGAGCCGGCTTCAGCTCTTGCTGCAGGAGGCAAAAGTTTGCTCCCAGCTCCAGGACAGAGTTTGGCGAAGCCTCTTTTGCATCTGCCCCGGTTCCCAGAAGAGAAAACCGGGATTTACTGCTCACATCTGGCGGTTTAGAGCTTCTCGGCTGGAGCAGGGAGTGCTGGAGACGTCACTGGAACCAGGGAGTGCTGGAGATGGCACCAGAGCCGGGGCTGTCACGAGGAAATTATGGAAAGAGCGCGGTGCTAACTCAGCCCCGACGTCTCCTGTGCTTCCAGCCACGGGGATCTCGCTTTTCCAGCCAATCGCTCCAAATCCCTTTTTTTTCCTGAATTTTCTCACTTGGCTGGGGTTGGATCCTGCTTGCAGGAGGAGGATTTCCATGCAGAAAAGCTGCTGAGCTCCTCCTCCGTAGGGGTTTGTAAATCATCAGCTTTGCCATCTCCCTAACCAGGATTTTCCAACAGCGATTGCGGCCGAAGGGAGAGGAAAATAAAATCCCCGAGATAAATAAAGGTAAAACTTTTTTAAGGTTTAACGAACTTAAAATGAGAGCTCCTGAGGGCTGCAGGCCTGGTTTTTCTTCTCCCTCAGACAGAGAATTTCGCAGAAAATCCTTTAACACGACTCACATGAAAGTCTTGGCTTCCCAAAGTCTCCTCAGATACCCAGGACAAAAGCTCCCATTATCCCTTTTTCAATCACAACTTCGTGGGATAAGGAGCCGCCATGCGCCTGGTTTAGGTCTTTAATGCAGATTTGCCGACGAGGTTTTCTTTTGAAAGTCTTCATTTATAGAAAAGTGGGGATTTCAAAATAAATAATTCCTCTCCCAGGCCACGATCCTGCTCAGGAGGCAGATGTTCGGTAACGTGTCTTGTTATTGTGTTGCTGCTTCCTGCGTGGATTTCTTCCCTTTTCCTTGGATAACGAGGAGCTGTGGGCCCCATTCCCTGCAGTGCCATCATGGGAATGGAGATCCAAGGCGCTGAGTGTGAGCAGGGAATGGCAGGAATGTTGGGAATGGATCTTAAATTCCATCCAGTCCCACCCCTGCCATGGGCAGGGACACCTCCCACTGTTCCAGGCTGCTCCAGTCTGGCCTTGGGCACTTCCAGGGATCCAGGGGCAGCCACAGCTGCTCTGGGAATTCCATCCCAACCCCTCCCCACCCTCACAGGGAGGAATTCCTTCCCAATATCCCATCAAATCCTACTCTCCATAACTTTGAAGCCATTCCCTGTGTCCTGTCCCTCCACCCATTGTCCCCAGTCCCTCTCCAGCTCTCCTGGAGCCCCTTTAGGCCCTGGAAGGGGCTCTGAGCTCTCCCTGGAGCCTTCCCTTCTCCAGGCTGGACATTCCCAGCTCTCAGAAGATTATGCTGGATTTTCCAGGCTCTGGCATTGTCAGTGGAGAGGGAAACTGGGGACAGACCGTTTGCCAGAGCCTGGAGGGACAGGACACAGGGAATGGCTTCCCACTGCCAGAGGGCAGGGATGGATGGGATCTTGGGAAGGAATTCCTGGCTGTGAGGGTGGGGAGGGGCTGGGATGGAATTCCCAGAGGAGCTGTGGCTGCCCCTGGATCCCTGGCAGTGCCCAAGGCCAGGCTGGAGCAGCCTGGGACGGTGGGAGGTGTCCCTGGGCATGGCAGGGGTGGGATGGGATGGATTGAAGGTCCCTTCCCACCCAAACCATTCCAAGCCTCCATTCCACGCTTTCCCAGAGAACACAAACATCTTTCCAAGGTGTTTCACTCCCCAGTTCCCAGCTCCTCGCCGCTTTTCCCGTTTCACACAGGCCTTTCCCCGTTACTTTAACAAAGTTTTATGTGTTTTAATTTTCTTTTACGACTTGGCAGCCGATTTCCAGCCGCTTCCCACGAGGAGGCAATGAGACAGAGCTCCCAAAAATCCCCGCATCCATCACTGCCTTGTTTCCCTCCCTTTCATCCGTAACCACTCTCCAACCACTTGGACAACCTCGCAATTAGACCCAGGCTTTGTGCTCCTGATGAAGGGAGATTAATTAAATCAGGGCTTTTCAAGCCTAGAACAAATCCAGGAGTGTTTTGTGCCAATTTTCTCCTTCCTTTAAACCCAGAGCCTCTCAATTTCAGGCACCTGGCGTGGAGTGAGAGTTTTGCCCTGATGGAGAACAATAAACTGGGATTTATACACGGGAGCCGTGTGGAAAAGCTGCTTTTTCCTTCCCAAAATGCAAATTTTGGAATAAAACAGCGTGAGACTGGGGGGAAATTTTATAACCTCCCCTCCCAAGAGGTTTTAAAGTGAACTTTTCATTTTTAACCACGCCTGGAAGAAAGAGGAAAACACAGGATAACTCCATGGGATAAATCGATTCCATGAGATAATGTTGACAGGACAAGAGGGAACGGCCTCAGGTTGTGCCAGGTTGGATTTAGGGAAAATCCTCCATGGAAAGAGTTGTCCAGCCCTGACAGGGGTGCAGTCCCCGTTCCTGGGGGGATTTAAGAGTGCGTGTGGCATCTGGGGACATGGATTGGTGGTGGCCTTGGCAGTGCTGAACAGTTGGAATCAATGATCTCAGAGGGCTTTTCCAACCCAAACGATTCCATAATTCCATGTTAACTTGCTCCACAACAACCTGGACCTCAGGCAGAGCTGAAAAATTCCTGTGTTTTCAGTTTTCTTTGGAATTTCTGCATTTGTGCCGTGTTTTGAGGCACGGAGGGTGCAGGGTCCTGTACCTGGGGTGATTTGAGGGGTTGAGGCTCCTCAGGGAGATCCGGGATTGGCTGGAAGCACAAGTCCCCAGAGCCTTGGTTAATTAAAACGCTCATCAAGAGACTGCAGTCACTAATGAGTCGTTGATAGATGAGATGGGAAGGGAAGGGTTAACAGGAGTTCCAGGGAGAACCCTGGGCTCTTCCCTGGCTGCGGCAGGCAGGGACAGGGATGGAAAATCCCACGGGATCACAAAAAACAAGAGCGGAGGGAGCAGATGGATAAACACAGCTCAAGAATCCCGGGATCACGGAACGGTTTGGGTTGGAGGGACCTTAAATCCCATCCAGTGCCACCCACAACTCCCATTATCCCAGGGTGCTCCAGCCTGGCCTGGGACACTTCCAGGGATCCAGGGGCTTCTCTGGGAATTCCATCCCAGCCCCTCCCCACCCTCATTCCTTCCCAGTATCCCATTTAAATCTCCCCTTTCCCAGTGGGAAGCCATTCCCTGTGTCCTGTCCCTCCAGCCCTTGTCCCAAGCCCCTCTGGGCTCTGGAAGGGACTTTAGGGTCTCTCCAGAGTCTTCTCTTCTCTGATCATCAACCGGAACCCAAAATTTTATTACATCCAATCAAATTCCCTTTTCCTTCGATGTCAAACCCTCCAGTCTGTGCTTCCAACCTGCCCCTTCCCACTCCTTCACCGCCCTCGTTAGGAACGAACACAGCAATTAAGGGCTTTGTGTTCGCGATAATTAATGCATTGATTAAAACTGAGAAATTCTGGAGCAGAAAAGAATCCCAACCCCTTTTCCTGCAGGAGGCTGTTCCCTCGGAGGGTTCCTTCTGCCACAGAAGGATTTCCTCGCTGTTGGGAAAGAGTTTTCCTTCTACTGGGAGGAGAAAGGATCGTTTGCTCCGCAGCCTAATGGGCACGGGCATAAGTTTTTAATAAACATATGGAAAGGGATTTTTCCTGCAGTCAGGAATTAGCATTCAGGAGCGTTACAAGGCTCATAAATCATCTCCAAGACTTTTCTGTCTTTTATTCCATTAAAGTCGTTTTCCAGGCTGTGTCCTCCGCAGCCCAAATGGTTCCATGGATTCTCCTCCCCCCAAACGGTCCCACGGATTCTCCTCCACCCAAACGGTCCAACGTATTCTCCTCCCCCCAAACGGTTCCATGGATTCTCCTCCACCAAATGGTTCCATGGATTCTCCTCCACCCAAATGGTTCCATGGATTCTCCTCCACCCAAATGGTTCCATGGATTCTCCTCCACCCAAATGGTTCCATGGATTCTCCTCCACCAAATGGTTCCATGGATTCTCCTCCACCCAAATGGTTCCATGGATTCTCCTCCACCAAATGGTTCCATGGATTCTCCTCCACCAAATGGTTCCACGGATTCTCCTCCACCCAAATGGTTCCATGGATTCTCCTTCACCAAATGGGTCCATGGATTCTCCTCCACCCAAATGGTTCCATGGATTCTCCTCCACCTCCCAGGGTTTTCAGCGTCGGTGGTGATGGGTTTTCCCTCATCTGCCCAATTTCACTTTTTCTCCTGTCTGGCAAACCTGGGAGGTTTTTCCATTTGGGATTTTCGGGATCTGATCCTTGGGGGAGGGAATCTGCCAGGATTTTCACGCCGTCGTCTCCACGTCCTGTTGGGTTAATGGTTGGATTTGATGGTCACTGGCACAGGGTGCCCAGAGCAGCTGTGGCTGCCCCTGGATCCCTGGAAGTGCCCAAGGCCAGGCTGGAGCAGCCTGGGACAGTGGGAGGTGTCCCTGCCCATGGCCAGGATGGCACTGGATGGGATTTAAGGTTCGTCCCAACCCAAACCACTCTGGGATTCCATGAAACATCTCCCAGGGCTGAATCCTCCTCAGCAAAGCAACCTTGGGGTCATTGATACAAAAATATAAATTTATAAATATTTTTAATATCTAAAAACCAGGAGATTGAGCATCAAACCAGCTCCTTTTTCCGTGCCTTTAGCAGAGAGATAAAAGAGATATTTTTAAGGAGTCTGGTCTTGTTTTGGGAAACCTGGAGCATCTTTAGCCCTGGGAAAGGGGACCAGGAGCCGTTCTGGGAATGTGCCCTCAGTGTGAGGCCCTTTCCTGCTCTCTTATCCAAGGAAAAAGCTTTAATTTACATAAATTATATTTTAAAGAGTAATTAAACACCTCAGAAATGCTGGTGGTGGCATTGAGCGCATGGCAGGGACACGGGGAGGGAGCGATTCCATAGGGCTGGGAATTCTGACTTTTCCTGCTGTTCCAGAGCCGGGAATGTGCGATCCCTCCTTGTCCCTGTGCCATCCCCGTGTCCCTTCCCAGCCACCGCCCTCACCCCGCTCCTGCCCGCAGAAACTCCCAGCCCTGCTCAGCACAGCGAATTCCCACGGAATTCCAACGGGAAAACAGCCCAGGCTGAGGGATTTCACACGGAATTTCCTCGGAATTTTTTCCTTGGGATTCTGACCCCCATTCCCTGGAGGGAAAACGCAGTGGCCAAATTGTCCACCAGCATTAAAATCTCTCCCCGATTATTATCCTTTCAATCAGAGGGAATTTATTCCAGAGGGACACGGGGTCACGTGGTGCGGACAGAAATGTCCCTTAAAGGCTCCTTTTCTGCTCCAGCGGTAGAAAATTCCATATAAATCCCGGCATGAACCCGTTCCCTCCACCCAGGGGCTCCCAGGGGTCTCATCCTGGGCTGTCCCACACCTCCACATCCCTCCCTGCTTCCCTGGTCTCTCCCTGCCACCTGCTGGAAAAAACCTGGATAAATGTAAATAAACCTGAATTTATCCAAGAAGGGAAGGGGCTGGAGGTTGCTCAGGTGGGACTTGGGCGTTTTTAGGAGAAGGAGCTCCCGGGAGTGTCCGAAACCCTCCCAGCCCTCGCTGCATCCCCCTCACAGGTCCTGAGGGTCAAATTCCAAGTGGATTTTTTGGTGAGGAAGTGGAGCAGGATGTCCAGGGAAGGTGTGGATGCTCCTGGAAGTGTCCAATGCCCACGGATTCTCTTCACCCAAATGGTTCCACGGATTCTCCTCCACCCAAGGGTTCCACGGATTCTCCACCACCAAATGGTTCCATGGATTCTCCTCCACCAAATGGTTCCGTGGATTCTCCTCCACCCAAATGGCTCCACAGATTCTCCTCCACCCAAATGGCTCCACGGATTCTCCTCCACCCAAATGGTTCCACGGATTCTCCTCCATCCAAGGGTTCCACGGATTCTCCTCCCCCCAAATGGTTCAACGTATTCTCCTCCACCAAACGGTTCCACGGATTCTCCTCCCCCAAATGGTTCCACGGATTCTCCTCCCCCCAAACGGTTTCATGGATTCTCCTCCCCCCAAATGGTTTCATGGATTCTCCTCCACCAAACGGTTCCATGGATTCTCCTCCACCAAATGGTTCCATGGATTGTCCTCCCCCCAAACGGTTCCATGGATTCTCCTCCATCCAAGGGTTCCACGGATTCTCCTCCCCCCAAACGGTTCCAGGGATTCTCCTCCACCCAAATGGTTCCATGGATTCTCCTCCACCTCCCAGGGTTTTCAGCGTCGGTGGTGATGGGTTTTCCCTGATCTGCCCAATTTCACTTTTTCCCCTGTCTGGCAAACCTGGGAGGATTTTCCATTTGGGATTTTCGGGATCTGATCCTTGCGGGAGGGAATCTGCCGAGATTTTCACGCCGTCGTCTCCACGTCCTGTTGGGTTAATGGTTGGATTTGATGGTCACCGGCACAGGGTGCCCAGAGCAGCTGTGGCTGCCCCTGGATCCCTGAAAGTGCCCAAGGCCAGGTTGGACAGGGCTTGGAGCAGCCTGGGACAGTGGGAGATGTCCCGGCCCATGGCAGGGGTGGCACTGGATGGGCTTTAAGGTCCCTTCCCATCCAAACCACTCTGGGATTGCACGATCCCATATCCATTGGGAAGAAGAAGGGGATTTCAAGGAGTGTGGGATGGAGAGAAGCAGCTTTTAGGGAGGTGATGCTGGAGGAAAGGCCTTGGGAGACCCTGAGGCACTAAAACAGCCATGAGGATCCAGGTGAAGGTTCCTGATGGTAAACACAAACCCCAGGAAAAGCCACAATTCCAGAGGGGAGACCCTACAGAACCTTCCAGAGGGAGCCAGGCTCCTCCCGGGGGTGTTCACTGGAAGGATGGGAGTCAGTGGGCAAAAATGGGATTCACATGCCAAAAAAAAAGCCTTTTTCCTTCTTTTCCCCCCTTTTTTCCCCTTAAATATACAAAGATCAAAGCCGGGATGAGTTTTCCAGGGAGGGTGGGGTGTCCTTGTCCTGGGCGATGCTCAGATCCCACCGGGACACTGCTCTGGGCAGGGGCTGGGGACAAACTGGGCTGCTTTGGGATTTAGGAGCTGAACTTCCCGTCCCTCCCTTCCCTCCTGCTTCCCTCCCTCCCCAGTTCCTGCACCCCAACATCCCAAATCCTCATCCCGGGTGAGGAGATCCAACCCTATTCCTGCACCCGCGGGTCCCCTTTTCCTTCCAGGAGCCGAGCGAGGGCTGGATCCGCTGCAGCCACAAACGCGGGTCTCTGCAGCCCTCTAGTGCCCGCAAAAACATGGAAAAACCGAGTTTGGGGGAGTTTGGATGAGGACAAAGGGCAAGGACAGCTCCGGCTTGCTGTCCTCACGTCGGGATCCGCATCCTCAGGCTGCTCCCAATCCATTCCCCACCCTGCTTCCCACGGCCAGAGGGCAGGGATGGATGGGATACTGGGAAGGAATGAGGGTGGGGAGGGGCTGGGATGGAATTCCCAGAGAAGCCCCTGGACCCCTGGAAGTGTCCCAGGCCAGGTTGGAGCACCCTGGGATAATGGGAGTTGTGGGTGGCACTGGATGGGATTTAAGGTCCCTCCAACCCAAACCGTTCCGTGATCCCGGGATTCTTGAACTCTGTTTGTCCATCTGCTCCCTCCGCTCTTGTTTTTTGTGATCCCGTGGGATTTTCCATCCCTGTCCCTGCCTGCCGCAGCCAGGGAAGAGCCCAGGGTTCTCCCTGGAACTCCTGTTAACCCTTCCCTTCCCATCTCATCTATCAACGACTCATTAGTGACTGCAGTCCCTTGATGAGCATTTTAATTAACCAAGGCTCTGGGGACTTGTGCTTCCAGCCAATCCCGCATCTCCCTGAGGAGCCTCAACCCCTCAAATCACCCCAGGTACAGGACCCTGCACCCTCCGTGCCTCAAAACACGGCACAAATGCAGAAATTCCAGATCCTTTGCGGAGGAGGAAGGTTCTGATCCCTTAGGATGACAATGGTGGCCTTACAATGGCTTGGCCAGAAGTGAAAAAACAGAGTAGAAAGCACAAAACTTGGGATTTGATCCCTAAATTCTGCAGTACTTTGGGATTTAGGCAGGCGCAGGAACCCCCTCTGGGTCTCAGCTCTCCTTCCCCACCTCCTCAGGCTGAGCAGAACCACCGGAATCGCCTCATCCTGTCCCGTGGTCCCACACCGTGCTCCGTGTTCCCAAAATCCGGGAATTTTCATTTTCCCCGGCTGCTGGCGCCTCTTAGCTGCATCAAAGGGACCAGGACACTCCAGAGGGAGCAGAAGTGTCACTGTCCCATCTGGGGGGTGAGGGGGTGCTCCAGGATCCAAATATCCCTCGGAATCCGAGAATTCCTGAGGCTCCAGAGCTTCCCTCAGCTCCGAGGCAGGCCTGGATCATCCCAGTGTGTGGTGATGGCTCAAACTGGGACAACCCCAGTTTCACTGGTGTCCCCTGGCTGTGTCTGGGTGACACTGGAGAGTCCCAGGGTGGGATGGGAGATGAGGGTTTGCCAAATTCCCTCCCCTTCCGAAACAAAACAAAAAAAAAAATCAGGAAGAGAATCATGACATGGAGATCGTTTTCTCATCACATCACAGAAAATGGATCAAATAAAGACATCACCGGCTCCGTTTTCCTGGATTTTCCCTGATTTTCCCTGATTTTTTTTTTCCTTCCATAAAAGTCTCCGTTTTCCCTGATTTTCCCTGATTCTTTTTCCATTCATAAAAGGCTCCGTTTTCCCTGATTTTCCCTGATTTTCCCTGACTTTTTTTCCTTCCATAAAAGTCTCCATTTTCCCTGATTTTCCCTGATTCTTTTTCCGTTCATAAAAGGCTCCGTTTTCTCAGATTTTCCCTGATTTTTTTTTCCCTTCCATCAAAGGCTCCATTTTCCCAGATTTTCCCTGATTTTTTTTCCTGTCATAAATTGCTCCATTTCCCCAGATTTTCCCAGGTTTTTTTTCCCGTCATAAATTGCTCCATTTCCCCAGATTTTCCCTGATTTTTTTTTCCCGTCATAAATTGCTCCATTTTCCCTGATTTTCCCTGATTTTTTTTTTTTTTCCCATTCATAAAAGGCTCCGTTTTCCCTGATTTTTCGGGTGTTGATCCCTAAACCGGCTCAAATCCTCAAGGCAAACCCTGGCATGGAAAAGAAGCCTCCGGTCACCCCCGGCAGAATCCAAACCCGGAGTTTTCCAGCCCTGCTGTCCCCGGTGCCAGGCCGGGTCCCGAAGGAGCTCTGGGATCCGCGGGGAGCCGGGAATAAATCGGGATGCGGAGGATCGGGAAAGCCGGAGCCGGCAGCCACCCGAGGAGCGCATTTGCATCCCTTTGTTTGTCCCGCCTGCGCCTTCCCTCCGGTTTCAGCGGGAGGGATCCCTGCATCGGGAACAGGCTGGGAATGAGCCGGGAGTGAGCCGGGAATGGGCCGGGAATGGGCTGGGAATGGGACAGGAATGGGCTGGGAATGGGCCGGGAATGGGCCAGGAATGGGCCAGGAATGGGATGGGAATGGGCCAGGAATGGGCCGGGAATGGGCCAGGAATGGGCTGGGAATGGGACAGCAATGGGATGGGAATGGGCCAGGAATGTGCCAGGAATGGGCTGGGAATGGGACAGGAATGAGCTGGGAATGGGCCAGGAATGGGCTGGGAATGGGCCAGGAATGAGACAGGAATGAGCCAGGAATGGGCCGGGAATGGGCTGGGAATGGGACGGGAATGAGCCAGGAATGTGCCAGGAATGGGCTGGGAATGGGCCAGGAATGGGCCGGGAATGGGCTGGGAATGGGATGGGAATGAGCCGGGAATGGGCCAGGAATGGGATGGGAATGAGCCAGGAATGTGCCAGGAATGGGCTGGGAATGGGACGGGAATGGGCCGGGAATGGGATGGGAATGAGCCGGGAATGGGCCAGGAATGGGCTGGGAATGGGACGGGAATGGGCCGGGAATGGGCCAGGAATGAGCCAGGAATGGGCCAGGAATGGGCTGGGAATGGGACGGGAATGGGCTGGGAATGGGACGGGAATGGGATGGGAATGAGCTGGGAATGGGCCAGGAATGAGCCAGGAATGTGCCAGGAATGGGCTGGGAATGGGACGGGAGTGAGCTGGGAATGGGCCAGGAAAGGGATGGGATTGAGCTGGGAATGAGCGGGGAATGAGTCAGAAATGAGCCAGGAGTGAGCCGGGAATGAGCCGGGAATGAGCCAGGAATAAGCCAGGAATGGGCTGGGAATGAGCTGGGAATAAGCCGGGAATGACCCGGGAATGGGCTGGGAAGGAGTCGGGAGTGAGCTGGGAATGGGCCAGGAAAGGGCTGGGAATGAGCCAGGAATGGGATGGGAATGAGCCGGGAGTGAGCTGAAAATGGGCTGGGAATGAGCCGGGAGTGAGTCAGGAAAAGGCTGGGAGTGAGCTGGGAATGAGCTGGGAATGGGCATGGAATGAGCTGGGAATGGGACAGGAATGAGCCAGGAATGAGCTGGGAATGAGCTAAGAATGAGCCCAGAATGAGCTGGGAACGGGCCAGGAATGGGCTGGGAACGAGCTGGGAATGAGCTGAAAATGAGCTGAAAATGAGCTGGGAGTGAGCCAGGAAGGAGCCGGGAATGGGCTGGGAATGGGACAGAAATGAGCCGGGAATGAGCTGGGAATGAGCCGGGAACGAGCCGGGAACAAGTCGGGAATGAGCTGGGAATGAGCCACGAATGAGCCGGGAATGAGCCGGGAATGGGCAGGGAATGGGCAGGGAATGAGCCGGGAATGAGCCAGGAAGGAGCCGGGAGTGAGCCGGGAATGAGCCGGGAATGAGCCGGGAATGAGCCGGGAATGGGCAGGGAATGAGCCGGGAATGAGCCGGGAATGAGCCAGGAATGAGCCAGGAGTGAGCGGGGAATGAGCCGGGAATGAGCATCTCCGCTCCCGTGGGTGTTTGAGGCGGAGCTCGTGGAGTTTTCCAGCCTTTCCCACCCCTGTGGAACGGGCTGATCCCGAGCCGGGGGTGGCAGGAGCAGCACCCATTTGTCCCCCCCGGGGGCGGGAGGATCCCAAACTTCCCTGCCCGGGCCGGCAATTCCCGTCCTGCGCCGCTGGCACGCGGGGCTGCTCCCGGGAATGTGGGAACAGGCCCCGAGCCGCCCTTCCCGTGGTTTGTTTTCCTGGATTCCCAATGGGAAATGGGAAAATGAGGATTTTGGCCATTCCCATGGTTTGTTTTCCTGGATTCCCAATGGGAAATGGGAAAATGAGGATTTTGGGCTCTTGCTGTGGTCTATTTTTCTGGATTCCCAAAGGAAAACGGGAAAACAAGGATTTTTGGCCATTCCTGTGGTTTGTTTTCCTGGATTCCCAAAGGGAAAGGTGAAAATGAGGATTTTGGCTCTTCCCGTGGTCTGTTTTCCTGGATTTCCAATGGAAAATGGGTACGTGAGGATTTTTGGTCATTCCCATGGTTTGTTTTTCTGGATTTCCAATGGGAAAAGTGAAAATGAGGATTTTGGCTCTTCCCGTGGTCTATTTTTCTGGATTCCCAATGGGAAATGGCAAAATGAGGATTTTGGCCATTCCCATGGTTTGTTTTCCTGGATTCCCAATGGAAAACAGGAGAATGAGGATTTTTGGCCCTTCCCATGGTCTGTTTTCCTGGATTCCCAATGGAAAATGGGAAAATGAGGATTTTTGGCCATTCCCATGGTTTGTTTTCCTGGATTCCCAACGGAAAAGGTGAAAATGAGGATTTTTGGCCATTCCCATGGTCTGTTTTCCTGGATTCCCAATGGAAAAGGTGAAAATGAGGATTTTTGGCCCTTCCCATGGTTTGTTTTCCTGGATTCCCAACGGAAAAGGTGAAAATGGGGCTTCGCCTTTCCAGGCTGGCCCAGTGAGGGCTCCTCTGGAATTCCAGTCAGGAATGTTATCCCTGTCCGGGGTGAAAATCCCCAAGGTGGCCAATCCTGCCCCATCGCGCTCCGTTCCCGACAGGAGGGGCGGGATTCCGAGATCCACGGAAGTTTATTTTGGGATTTAACTGGGGCAGGACTGACCCCCTGGAGCCTGATCCCCTCTCCCTGAGCCTGCCGAGGGCCGGGGATCCAACGGGGATTTTCATGGAATTCCAGGGATTTGGGCTCCAGGACAGGGTGACCTTCAGAGGTCATTTCCAGCCCAACCCAGGTATCCAGAGGAGCTGGGGCTGCCCCTGGATCCCTGGGAATGTCCAAGGCAGGGCTGGAACATCCTGGGATGGTGGAGGGTGTGAAGGGGGTGGGGCTGGAGGGGATTTTAGGGCATTTCCACCCAAAACCATTCCCGGGTTTTGTGGCTTCACCTCCAGGCTCACAACGCCCTCACGATCCGGGTGTTCCTCAAAATCACCTCATTTTCCAGGGGATCCGTTGGGATGAGCCCTCAGGGCATCCCAAATCCCGCGGAGAGCTCGGAAGCCGCAGCCCAAACCGTGCTGATGGCATTGCCCGGAATTCCCTGGGTTTCTGTGGGATTGACCTTTTCCTTAGAACGGCCAAAGCCAAAGGTGTGGGAATGTCAGAGGGAGGTGGGAGCAAGGAAAAAGGGCTCACTGGAACAAATCATGGATCAAATCATGGAATAAATCATGGGACAAATCATGGAACAAATCATGGAACAAATCATGGATCAAATCATGGAATAAATCATGGAATGAATCATGGATCAAATCATGGAACAAATCATGGATCAAATCATGGAATAAATCATGGAATAAATCATGGAACAAATCATGGAATGAATCAGGAACAAATCATGGATCAAATCATGGAACAAATCATGGAACAAATCATGGAACAAATCATGGATCAAAACATGGATCAAACCATGGAACAAATCATGGAATAAATCATGGAACAAATCATGGATCAAATCATGGATCAAATCATGGAACGAATCAGGAACAAATCATGGAACAAATCATGGAATAAATCATGGAATAAATCATGGAATAAACCATGGAACAAATCATGGAATAAATCATGGGACAAATCATGGAACAAATCATGGAACAAATCATGGAATGGATCAGGAACAAATCATGGATCAAATCATGGAACAAATCATGGATCAAATCATGGAACAAATCATGGAACAAATCATGGGATAAATCATGGGACAAATCATGGATCAAATCATGGGACAAATCATGGAACAAATCATGGAACAAATCATGGATCAAATCATGGAACAAATCATGGAACAAATCATGGATCAAATCATGGAACGAATCATGGAATGAATCATGGAATAAATCATGGAACAAATCATGGATCAAATCATGGATCAAATCATGGAACAAATCATGGAATGAATCAGGAACAAATCATGGAACAAATCATGGAATGAATCATGGAATAAATCAGGAACAAATCATGGAACAACTCATGGAATAAATCATGGAATAAATCATGGAACGAATCATGGAACAAATCATGGAATGAATCATGGAATAAATCAGGAACAAATCATGGAACAAATCATGGAATAAATCATGGAATAAATCATGGAATAAATCATGGAACGAATCATGGAACAAATCATGGAATGAATCATGGAATAAATCAGGAACAAATCATGGAACAACTCATGGAATAAATCATGGAATAAATCATGGAATAAATCATGGAACGAATCATGGAACAAATCATGGAACAAATCATGGAACAAATCATGGAACGAATCATGGAATGAATCATGGAATAAATCATGGAACAAATCATGGATCAAATCATGGAACAAATCATGGAATGAATCAGGAACAAATCATGGAACAAATCATGGAATAAATCATGGAACAAATCATGGAATAAATCATGGAATGAATCAGGAACAAATCATGGAACAAATCATGGAACAAATCATGGATCAAATCATGGAATAAATCATGGAATGAATCATGGAATAAATCATGGAACAAATCCTGGAATAAATCATGGAACAAATCATGGATCAAATCATGGAACAAATCATGGAATAAATCATGGAACAAATGAACAAATCATGGAATGAATCAGGAACAAATCATGGAATGAATCATGGAACAAATCATGGAATAAATCAGGAACAAATGAGCAAATCATGGAATAAATCATGGAATGAATCAGGAACAAATCATGGAACAAATCCTGGAATAAATCAGGAACAAATGAGCAAATCATGGAATAAATCATGGAATAAATCATGGAATAAATCATGGAATGAATCATGGAATAAATCATGAACGAATCATGGAACAAATCATGGAATGAATCAGGAACAAATCATGGATCAAATCATGGAACAAATCATGGAACAAATCATGGAACAAATCATGGAATAAATCATGGAATAAATCATGGAATGAATCAGGATCAAATCATGGATCAAATCATGGAATAAATCATGGAATAAATCATGGAACAAATCATGGAATAAATCATGGAATGAATCAGGATCAAATCATGGAACAAATCATGGATCAAATCATGGAACAAATCATGAAATAAATCATGGAACAAATCATGGAATAAATCATGGGACAAATCATGGATCAAATCATGGAACAAATCATGGAATAAATCATGGAATGAATCATGGAATAAATCATGGAATGAATAATGGAATAAATCATGGAACAAATCATGGATCAAATCATGGAATAAATCCTGGAATGAATCATGGGACAAATCATGGATAGCCCCTCCCCGTGGTGCCTCTGTTTATTAAAACTCATGTGGTTCAGTATAAAATTGAAATATAAAATAAAATAAATATCAAATGAAATTGAATAAAATAAATATAAATGTGAAATAAAATAGCCAAATAAAAAATCAATTAAAATAATATTAAATTAAACTAAATAATTAAATTAAATTAAATTAAATTAAATTAAAATAAAATAAAATAAAATAAAATAAAATAAAATAAAATAATGAAATGAAAATTAAAATAAAATAATATTAAATTAAATAATGAATAAAATTAAAATAAAATTAAATAAAAATTAAAATTAAAATTAAAATTAAAATTAAAATTAACATTAACATTAAAATTTAAATTAACATTAAAATTAAAATTAACATTAAATAAAACAAAATAAATAAAATAAAATATAAAATAATTAAATAAAAAATAAAAATAAGACAATAAAATAATATTGAATTTAATTAAATAATGAAATAAAAAATAAAATTTAAAAACATAATAAATATTAAATAATTTCTTTATCTAAACCATAAACCCCAGCAGAAGTTGGTCCCATCCGGATCCTTTGGGATCATCGGTGATTTTGGGATGGTCGGAATTGGACCCTGGGCCTGGGGAGAGGCTGCAGGAGCATCAGAAAGCGATAAAATGGGAAAAGCTGGGGTTGTTTTCCAGGAATTTGGGTGAGGTGGGAGCGAATCCTTTTAACTCTACCGTGGGAACATTCCAGGGAGGAATTGCGCTGGCTGAGGGAAGAACTTCCCATTTATCCCCAAAACGCGCCTGCCAGCGGATTCCGCATTCCCCCCTTTTTTCCCTGCACGTCTGTGGAAGAACCGGGACCGTCTGACCCATTTCTCCCGAAAAATCAACATTTTGTGGCTGGAAATCCACGGCGGAAGGTGGCGGATCACCAGAGCGGGAATGTTGGGAATTGTGGGGATGGGAAAGGGAATTCTTGACCAAGGCTGGCCCCCGACGCTCCGTTCTGGCCACGGCGTCTCCAGGCACGGATCCAGAGGGAGAAATTCCTTCACAGCCGCGGCTGCACCGGGAATTTTCCCAGTGGAATGGGAATAGGAAGCGCTCCAGCCTGGTGGATCCGTGCCAGCAACTCCGGACTTTGAAGCAAGTTAAAGATTAAAAAAAAAATAATAAAATAAAATAAAACCTTGTTTTGCATTATTCATGGATGGAAACGATTCCCACAAGCGCTCCCTGGGGTCCGTCCTGCCTCCCGCCCGCTGGAATTCCCGGGAATTTATCGGTGTGGAGGGGACGGATCCCGGTGTGGGTTTAAATCAGGGCAGGGATCCGTGCTATGATTATTCCCTTTCCACACATTTTTTTCCCGGGGAAAAAAAGGACCAAAACTTCTCTGAATTCAGCAAATCCTCCTGGCTGGAGAGGGGCAGCGCCGGGAAATGTCACAACATTCCCGTCTGACCGCTAAAAATGTGAATTTTGGGAGCGCTCCAGTGTTCCAGCAGGAATTTGGGAGAGGGGACTCTGCTCAGAGCAGATTTTTCCTTGGAAACGGCCCTGAAGGAGAGGCGGGAGCTCCAAGGACGGCCCCGATGCGGTGCTGGAGCCGCTCCCGCCTGACCCGCGGGGTTTTCCCTCCCCTGGAAACCCAGGAGCCGCCGGTTTATTCCAGCCTGAACTAACAAGTGATTTTTCCACGATTTTTCCCGGCTCAGCCATGGAAACGGGAGCCCCTGGCAAGGCGGTGCTGGAGGAAGACGAGGGGCTCTTCCCTCCCCGACAGGAGGGGCGGGACTCGGAGATCCACAGAAGTTTGTTTTGGGATTTAGCTGAGGCAGGGCTGACCCCGTGGAGCCTGACCCTCTCTCCCTGCGCCTGCCAGGAGCCGGGGATCCAACAGGGATTCGCATGGAATGCCAGGGATTTGACCCCAGCAGGGTCCCCAGGGATCGCTGCTCCAGGTGTTCCCTGGCTCCGTGCCTCAGTTTCCCTTCCCGAGCATCCTCCATGCGGGAGGAGCCTGGGAATGCCGGGAGATGGCTCCATCCTCCCGGCTGGAGCTGCCACCCCACAAGGACACCCCAAAAAATGGGTTCTCCAGCCCCGGGAATCATCCGGGAGCATGGAATCATCCAGGAGCGTGGAATCACTAAGGTCGGAAAAGCCCTCTGAGGTCACCGAGTCCAGCCGCCCCCCCAGCAGGGCCAGGGCCGCCACTGACCGTGTCCCCAAGTGCCACAGCCACCGATAAATCCCACCGGGAATGGGGGCTCCACCCGGCAGCTGCGCCAGGGCTGGAGAGCCCTTCCCGTGGAGGAAATTCCCCAATATCCAACCTGAACCTCCCTGGCACCATTTGAAGTTATTTTCCTGCCATCCTCATCCTCATCCTCCGCATCCTCGTCCTCATCCTCATCCTCATTCTCGTCCTCATCCTCATCCTCACCCTCATCCTCATCCTGATCCTCATCCTCATCCTCACCCTCATCCTCGTCCTCGTCCTCATCCTCATCCTCCTCATCCTGATCCTCATCCTCATCCTCCTCATCCTCATCCTCATCCTCAGCCTCATCCTCATCCTGATCCTCATCCTCATCCGCGTCCTCCTCCTCATCCTCCTCCTCCTCGTCCTCATCCTCCTCATCCTCATCCTCATCCTCCTCCTCCTCCTCGTCCTCCTCCTCCTCCTCGTCCTCATCCTCACCCTCACCCTCGTCCTCATCCTCACCCTCATTCTCATCCTCATCATCCTCATCCTCCTCCTCGTCCTCCTCCTCATTCTCCTCCTCCTCCTCCTCATCCTCCTCCTCCTCCTCATCCTCACCCTCATCCTCATCCTCATCATCCTCATCCTCCTCATTCTCCTCCTCCTCATCCTCCTCCTCCGCCTCCTCCTCCTCCTCATTCTCGTCCTCATCCTCCTCCTCATCCTCATCCTCCTCCTCCTCGTCCTCATCCTCCTCCTCATCCTCATCCTCCTCCTCCTCGTCCTCATCCTCCTCCTCATCCTCATCCTCCTCCTCCTCCTCGTCCTCCTCCTCCTCCTCCTCCTCCTCCTCGTCCTCGCAGCATCAAGCAAAGGATCCAAGCCCAGGGAGAGTCCGGGGGGCAAATTCCCCGTTTCGGGACCGTTCGGGGTTGGCGGAGCTGGGGTGTGAGGAGCATCCTCCCGCACCTCACCCAGGGACACCGCGGGTGCCCGGCTCGGCAGGAGCCGGGGTTTTATAGGGAATTGTTGTTCCTGGGTGCCTCCGGTGCCTGCGGGTGCAGGAGGAACCTTCCAAAATCCCCGGCTGAAGGAGCATTTTGAAAAACGGGGATTTTTCCTCCCTTTTTTTTTTTTTTTTGATGTTTCTCTCCGGTTCTCCCGCGGAGCTGCCGGCACAGGGATCCCAGGCGGATCGGCACCTTCATCCCGGTTCCACCCCCATCCCGGCGGCAGCAGGGCGGGATTCCAGCCCGGCGGGGCTGGCGCAGGATCCCCCCCCGGTGCCGGGCTGTGTCCCGGCTCCCGAGCCAGCGTGTCCATGGATTTCGCGGCGGGCTGGCCGCCGGCCGAGCCGCTTTCCCCGGCCGTTCAAAGGCTTTTCTTGTTCCCGCAGAAGGGCTCCTTTCACAGCCGCCTTTCCTAGACAGAAATTGTCATTTTCCGAACACAGCTTCCCTTCTCCTGGCCCGGAGCCCTCCGCCTCCCTGACGTCAGCCCGCCTTTGTGATGCTCCGGCTGGAATTTTGCGCTCCTGGTTCTTTTCACTGCCTCTAAACGAGCGCGGGGTGAGGGGCAGCGGGGCGGCCGCGGGGGGATTCGGATGGAGACGGGGCCTTGGCACCGGATCTGAGCGGGGCCGGGATCCCTGGGAACCGGCACGGAGCCCCCATGGGTGTGGAGAACTTTGTAATCGAGTTTCTTGGTGTGACAGGAGAAGAAAATTATTATTATTATTGTATTTTTTTTCCATTTCTATTTCCATTTCCATTTCCATTTCCATTTCCATTTATATTTATATTTATATTTATATTTATATTTATATTTATATTTATATTTATTTATTATCATCACCATCATTGTTATCGTTAATCGCATTATTCCCGTTCTTATTCCCACTCTTACTCCCGTTATTCTCATGATTCTTCACACTGTTACCATTTATCACGATTATCCTGGTTTTTACTAATTCCCGGCTTTTTTGGGACTGTCTGCAGAGGATTTTCCAGCCTGCCCACACCAAGCACGGTGCACACCGAGGCCTCCGTGTCCCTGCGGGGCTCCAGCTCCGGGTGGAGGCTCCCGGTGCCTTTTCCGTGACAGGAAAAGGAGGATGAGGAGCCACCGGTGCCCTGTCCCCAGGGGAGGCCAGCACAGAGGTGGCACCGGCAGTGTCCCCCCCCCCCGGTGACATCCGGAGGGTGCCGTGACCCGGCCCAGGCCCCGCCCGGGCCCCGTTGCGACACAACCCCGAAACGGCAGCAATCCCTGGAAAACCGATCCCTGCTCCCTGCCCGAATTCCCCTTCTCGCTCCAGCCCCGTCCTCCGCTCCCGGATCCCGCGGGGGGCACAGCGCTGGTGGCGGCGGTGGCATCGCCCCAGGGTTTGTCCCCTCCGGTGACTCCCGGCCGTGCCCGTGCCGCTCCTGGCACTCGAAATTTTCCAGCGCTGGCCCCGTCCCAGCGCCGGGCTTTGTTTGGCAGCGGAGCAGAATCGGCTCAGTGTTGTCGCCGGGGCAAAGTCCGGCTCTCCGCGGGCTCTTCCCGGAGGAATGTTTGTGTTTCACCCCGCTCCCACCAGCGCCGCGCCGGCCCGGCCGGGACGCGTCCCCTGCCCGGTCCCCTCGGCTCCTGTCCCAAGGGGGTCACGCTGGGACCTTGAAAGGGCTCCCGGGGGTCTCTGCCGGGATGGAGAGCCCTTCCATCCCCCATTCCCACCTCATCCATGAAAGGGACCCTCGTGGTGCCACCAGCCCGGCAGCTCCTGCCTGAGGGTCCCCGTTGGGGTCCCTGGTCACCAACGCTGCCCGCAGCAGCGACACCGAGGGGGGGACACCAAATTCCCGGGGTCTCATCTGCCAGAGCGGGGTGGTGGCTCTTCCCTGCTCCACAACGAGCCCCTATGGGAGCTTTGGGGTGGTTTGGGATCGGGAGCAGATCCCAACCTTCCCCTCCGGGTTTGTCTCCCTTGGGAAACGCAGGTGTGAGATCTGAGGGATCTGCGGGATCGGCGAGCGCCTGGGAACATCCGCTGGCTCCGGGGCCTCGCTCTGCTGCTTCCCGGAGGAGCTGCGGGGAGCGCCGGGACCTGTTCTACCTGTGCGCGCTTCCCGGGCAGGGACATTCCTGCCGTGCCTCGGCGCTGAGTCACGCGCGGCTCCCGCGGCTCCCCGGCCCCGGCTCCGCTTCCAGGGGTGGCTCGTTCCCGAGGGAGGCGGCGCGCGGCGCGGCGGCCTCGGCGTTTTCCCACGTCCCCCGGGAAAGCTCCGTGCGCGATCCCGGGGAGCCGAGCGGTTGTGCCGAGCCCAGCCCGGGGTGCGGGTCCCGGTGCCGGTGCCACCCCCAGGCGCTGAGAGCATCCCAAATCTCCCGGCTCCGGTTCTGGCAGTGCCACCCCCAGTGCCAATCCCATTCCAAAGTGATGGTGCCATCCCAAGGTGCCGATGCCATCCCGAGGTGCCAGTGCCACCCCCAGGCGCTGAGAACATCCCAAATCTTCCGGCTCCGGTTCTGGCAATGCCATCCCGAGGTGCCGATGCCACCCCCAGGGGCTGAGAACATCCCAAATCTCCCAGCTCCGGTTCTGGCAGTGCCACCCCCAGGGGCTGAGAACATCCCAAATCTGGCTCCGGATCTGGCAGTGCCACCCCCAGTGCCAATCCCATTCCAAAGTGCTCGTGCCATCCCAAGGTGCCGATGCCATCCCGAGGCACAGAGAACATCCCAAATCTCCCGGCTCTGGTTCTGGCAATGCCATCCCCCAGTGTCGATGCCATCCTGAGGTGCTGGTGCCACCCCAAGGCGCTGAGAACATCCCAAATCCCCCGACTCCGGTTCTGGCGATGCCATCCCCAGCTGCCAGTGCCATCCCAAGGTACTGATTGATGCTGCCCCAAGGTGCAGAGAGCATCCCAAACCTCCCAGCTCCGGTTCTGGCAATGCCACCCCCAGGTCCCGATGCCACCCCCAGGTCCCGATGCCACCCCCAGGTGCCAATGCCACCCCCAAGTTACCGAGGCCATCCCCAGGTGTCGATGCTACCCCCAGGTGCTGATGCCACTCCCAGGTGCCACTGCCACCCCCAAGTTACCGACGCCATCCCCACGTCCCGATGCCATCCCCAGGTGCTGATGCCACCCCCAGGGTGTCGATGCCACCCCAAGTTACCAATGCCAGCCCCAGGGTGCTGATGCCACCCCAGGTGACAATGCCACCCCCAAGCTACCGACTCCATCCCCAGGTCCCGAAGCCACCCCCATGTACCAATGCCACCCCCATGTACCAATGCCATCCCCAGGTCCCAACACCACCCCCAGGTGCCACTGCCACCCCCAAGTTACCGACTCCATCCCCAAGTCCCGAGGCCATCCCCAGGTGCCGCTGCCACCCTCAAGTTACTGATGCCACCCCCAAGTCCCCATGCCATCCCCAGGTGCTGCTGCCTCCCCCAAGTTACCGACTCCATCCCCAGGTGCCGACACCACCCCCAGGTGCCAATGCCAGCCCAGGTGCCGACACCACCCCCAAGTTACCGACTCCATCCCCAGGTGCCAACACCAACCCCAAGTCCTGATGCCACCCCCAAGTTACTGACTCCATCCCCAGGTGCCAACACCACCCCCAGGTGCCGACGCCACCCCCAAGTTACCGACTCCATCCCCAGGTGCCAACACCACCCCCAAGTCCTGATGCCACCCCCAAGTTACTGACTCCATCCCCAGGTGCCAACACCACCCCCAGGTGCCGACGCCACCCCCAAGTTACCGACTCCATCCCCAGGTCCCGACACCACCCCCAGGTGCCGACGCCACCCCCAAGTTACCGACTCCATCCCCAGGTCCCGACACCACCCCCAGGTGCCGACGCCACCCCCAGGTGCCGATGCCACCCCCAAGTTACCGACTCCATCCCCAGGTGCCGACACCACCCCCAAGTCCCGATGCCACCCCCAAGTCCCGACACCACCCCCAGGTGCCGATGCCACCCCCAGGTCCCGACACCACCCCCAGGTGCCGATGCCAGCCCAGGTGCCGATGATGCCACCCCGTGCCCCGGCAGTGGGCGCGGATTCCCGGGCGGTCGCGCGTGGGGAGCGGGGCCGCGGCGCTGACTCAGCTCCCGCCGGGCACAAAGGGAGCGCCGGGCAAACAGGCGGGACAGGGACAAACAGATCCCGCCTGGGGACGGTGCCAGCATTGTCACCGGCCCGGACAATGCCCGGCCACCGAGCGCCTCTGTTCCGCCCCGCCGGCCTTCCCGGTGGCCCTTTGCCCGCTCCGGTGGCTCCGGGAGAAAAGGACACGGGGAGGCTTCCGGGCCTGGACGCCTTGGATGGAGGTCGGGGACATCGCAAAGCTCCCAGCCCATTCCCGGTGTCCTTTGGGAATGCTGCTCCCCCAAAAGTCACCCCAACACCCCCTGCCCTTCCCCGCTCTGCCACGGGGTCCCCACAAAACCCCAGAGAGATCCCAAGGGGCAGGAGGAGAACTGGGGTGTGGATTTGGGGTATCGCAGCACAAAGCCCTGGAGGGACCCCAAGGAGGAGAACTGGGGTGTGGATTTGGGGTCCCACCACAAAGCCCTGGACGCCTCGGATGGAGGTCGGGGACATCGCAAAGCTCCCAGCCCATTCCTGGTGTCCTTTGGGAATGCTGCTCCCCCAAAAGTCACCCCAACACCCCCTGCCCTTCCCCTGCTCTGCCACGGGGTCCCCACAAAACCCCAGAGAGATCCCAAGGGGCAGGAGGAGAACTGGGGCATGGATTTGGGATCCCAGGACAAAAACCCTGCAGGGATCCTGAGGAAGAGGAGGGGAACCAGAGCGTGGATTTGGGGTCCCACCACAAAGCCCTGCAGGGATCCTGAGAAGGAGGAGAACCAGAGTGTGGATTTGGGGTCCCACCCCAAAGCCCTGGAGGGATCTTGAGGAGAAAAAGGAGAATCGGAACGTGGATTTGGGGTCCCACCACAAAGCCCTGGAGGGATCCTGAGAAGGAGGAGAACCAGAGCAGGGATTTGGGGTCTCACCACAAAGCCCTGGAGGGATCCTGAGAAGGAGGAGAATTGGAACGTGGATTTGGGGTCCCACCACAAAGCCCTGGAGGGATCCTGAGAAGGAGGAGAACCAGAGTGTGGATTTGGGGTCCCACCACAAAGCCCTGCAGGGATCCTGAGAAGGAGGAGAACCAGGGTGTGGATTTGGGGTCTCACCACAAAGCCCTGGAGGGATCTCGAGGAGAAGGAGGAGGACCAGCGCGTGGATTCGGGGTTTCTGAGGGCACAGCCGGACGTGCGGCTGCCCTGGTGCTCTCCGGGCTCCGGTCACCGCGGCTGAATGATCCCAGTGTCCGTGGCCCGGCCGGCCGCGGCTGCCCGTGACCACGGAGAGCCGGGAAACCCCAAAACACCTGGCAGAGGGACCTGCCAGAGCCACCACGGGATCAGCTCCGCAGCGGGACCTGCCAGAGCCACCGCGGGGTCGCCTCCGGAGCGGGATCAGCCCCTCGGCCGCATTCCCAGGGGGAATTCCTGCTCGCTGCCGGGCACGCTGGTCCCCGCTGGACGGGGATAAAAACATAAATAAAATAATGTGGTGCTAAGTGATCCAATATTGACATTTCCCGGGAGCTGCCAGCCCGGAGCCGGCGGCATTCCCGCAGCCAACAAAGCCCTCGTCAGTGGCCAGGCTTGGGCCGCTCCAAAATCCTTTATTTATGGAGGCTTTCCCAAAAAAACGGGACATAAACAGAAAAGGGGGAGCAGGGGAAAGGGGTGGGAAGGGAGGAAGCCCCGAAGAGTTGTTTAGGAAAGGAAGGAAGAAAAAAAAATCGGAATAAAATGGACATTCACGGGGAAAATCCCGGCTATGAAAGGGCCTTTTAAGCCGGCGGAAAAACAGGAGCCGTGAGATAAAGCCAGGAAAAAATTCCCAATAAAGCCCCACTTTCAGCGGGATGGGGGAGATGCTGGAGGTGCTGCCCTTCCAAAAACAACCCCAGGAAATTGGGCCGAAAAAAAAACGCACGCGTCACTCCCAAAAATTTTTTGGCGCAGCGTGGTGAAACACACTAATGTGAGTAGGAGGAGGTATGTTGGAGGGGAGTAGTGGCTTAAGGGGTTGGGTGATGGTTGCTCATTAAACAGCCTACACATTTCCAAAAACTATCACGCCCAGGATGGAGCGGCAAAGCTCAGTCCCAATCACAATTATGATATCGAAGGAGAACATGAGTGTATGTACCTGTCGCACTCTTGTCCAATAATGAGAATGACCGGGCCAGAATTGAGGAGGTACAAGAACACGGCCGTAAGCTTTTGAGAGAATTTAGAAGAGTAGTACCACAAGAGGTTATCGCCTGACCTTTGCCCACAACAGCCGCTAGAGTATGGGTCAGACTCCACAATAGGATGGTATAGGGAGATGAAGGAGAGAAGAATGCACATTAAGGTAGAGTGACTTGCGTCTTTATCCAGTACGCTCAGATAACATGTCAACTCTCACACCATAACTCAGGTTATGTTATGAGGATATTGAGGAAAGTAATCTATAGCCCTCTCACCAAAAACAACCACCATAGATAAGGGCATGGACAACTCCAATAATTTGGTGAGGTTGTGTGCAGTTATTCCAGATGTGATGTGCCTACTTACCCAGACACATCATCAAATAGTTAATGGGATGGGGGTATGGAATCAGAGGATGTGCTTTTAACGTTGGTATATGACTTAACCTTCCCCAGGACACAGTCGAAGTCAGGAATACTCCATCCAATATATATCTCACGAGCTAGATTGGCGGTAAAGTAATAAATAGTCTAGGTAGAGCTTGCGTCATACTCTCAACTACATATTCAAAGTCATATGCGGATCACAGACCCTCCTCAAAATTTTATGCGGGAGCATAGGGGTAGGACATCAAGGTATGGCTTGCCCTGCCGTGCATGACACACCAGGAGGAAGGTACTAGATTATCTACTCACTGCCACTAAAATGATTCGAGGGATGGGTGTCACTGACACAGATATGGGTATATATATCCTCGCGCGCGCTCAGCATGCCCATTTCCAGACCCTCTATAATATGGCGCTATGTTATTTAGCGGCAGCCATTTACATCTGAATAGCTCAAGGACGTAAAAACCGGTGGGAGGGGGGCACGCTCCACCGCCCCGCCCGTCAACTAAATTAAAACACGCGCCGAGCCGCGAAGAGCAGCTGGCGCGATTCCGAGGGCAAGTCTTGCGAGGGAGGCGCCAAATACTCAATATACCCGGCGGCGACACATTTTGGGATTGGTGGGTCGTGCTCAGCTGGCACTGGAGGGCCGGGGAGGAGCCCCAGGGGCGCGCACGTGTAGCTATTTCTAAGCATCAGAATCTCGACCGATCAATTCTTCACCTTCCCGATCCAAGATCATACGGAGGCGTGCGTGGTAGTTGATTTCCTTGTGGAACTACATGCTACATGCAGGGTGCCCCCTGGTGTGTGCTCCCCGATCGGTTGGGATTTGTGGGAGGATGTTCTCTTTTGGTCCTATCTCTTTTCGTCACTACTAACCTACTGCAACGTAGGAGAATAGAACGGGATTGAAAGCAGGGGGCGAGAGTGTGAGGAGTCGGTACGAGTGCACATATTACTGCGCCGAGGAAAAGGAGGTGCCCCGGTCCTCTGTCACAGGGTTGGTGGAGCCGTATCTCCATGGGACGATTCAACCAGGGGTGGATATAAGAGTAGTTGCCGCAGACAGAGGCAGCTAACTGGTCCTTTCAGGAGGAAGCTCTGGTCTCATTTTATTTCCCATTTAATTTATGGGTGGGTTTTCCCATGTACAGCGAATGGTGAGTTCTTGACTTCTCCAGCACGGTGTCGATAAAGGTGCTAAATATTTCACCTGTAGTTCTCAGGTGTTTGCCGATGTTGTAACCATGGACTGCTAGCAGAGCTAAATTATCTGATTTGGCAGTCCTGGATAAAATACACGGCAAATATATATTATACTCCGTATTTTGTTTTTTCTTGGTGTTCGCAGCGAGAAGGAGTTTTTCCACACCATAGGTGTGGCGCAACTACTGCGAGATAGTTCTCACTTGGAAGAGGCTCTTTTCACCAGATTCAGAGATATATCCATAAACATTCCTGCGTAGAAATTTAGTTTCAGTGCGGTCTGAGGGTATACTACTCTGCTCGACATAAGAGTGCCTCTGCTGTGCGCTGTCCATCCTCCGCGGCTTTTACAGATGACTGATCACTGTAACCCTCAAATCCCCAACTTTCCCTTGGGTGTAAAAATACCCCATCATTTTTATGAGTTGCTAAGATAGGGTCCTATTCCTTTAAATCCATTCCGCACTGGAGGAGTGGTCTGCTCTACCAGCTCTGAGCAATCATAATGAAATCCAGAAATGGCATCACGATTAGGATGTTTTGGACTTGGGATGGGGGTGTTCTCTCACCGGAATGGGAGGGTGGGAGAACTAGCAGTCGCCTAGCATGCTCAATATAATTAGTAATGCCCAAAATTTTTCCTTGGCCTTATTAGTGATTACACTAAAATCTAAATCCACCGTATTATATTTGGAAGCGGGTTCTCCATCAGCTATGGGCCTTACTTGTCCCAGGTATAGGAAATGGCCCACAATTGCGCATGCAGTCCCTTGAAACTCTGACCACCCTGTAGGATAAACCATATTTAACTCTAAAAACTTCCAGTAAAGCTTATGATTTAGTGGGTAGAGTGTTTCATTCAGGCGACTCACATGTAGTGGGAGTTTCGCTAGATAAGTCTCATCCCAAGTATCACATCCTAAATCTCTCCTAATTTTTGCGGTGGTTTCCCTATTACCTAGGCGTCTGCTGTATATGTTCTCTCTCTATATATCCCATTAATATATTACACCGTTTACCACTATAGTTCACAATAATCAGCTCGATATTTTTATAATATGTGGCTTTGGGAGGAGCTTTGTTGTTCACCTAGGGGGAGTGATAGGTCTTGCTCTCCAGCCGGCATAAATACCTTTAATGATCCATAATTAGGTTGGGTGTGAGGTTTTTCCACAGCGGAGGTTGAGGATCTGCTCTCTCAGCCTCGAAATCACATCCACAACATCGACTTACAGTTTTTGGGCGGCTGTGGGTTTTGCATCCATATGGGAGTGGGTCTTGCCACTGAGTGTTTGACTAAACATACATTTCAGCCTACTGGATAATCCTAAAGAGCTGGCCAATGTATATATGGGTGCGGATTTTCCTTCTCAGTGTTGTAGCGGGATCTTGCTCAGTGATATCTCTAATATACACACAAAAATCTTCCTGAGTATTAAATTATTGGGGAGTGGGGATCATTTCCCCCCAACCACTGCACGTACCGATCGCAGTCCTGCGCGGCTCTGTCCAGCGCGATCGAATAAGTAAAACTCGGCTCTACGTCAATTTGGAGTGGGTTTCTCTCCAGACCGCACATAAGAGGTTTGCTCTCGGATAGGCTACAGGATAGTACCTAAATATACCTCTAATAGTCTCTGGGTGGCCGCTTTATCCATTGATGTCAGAGAGTCTTGCAGTGGTCATCTCACACAGCCTTTTGGAATAATGGAATACTCAAACAAAAACCATAGTAAATACAGGTGGAGTAACTTATAATTCACACATCTGCTGGATATGCCAGTTGTCTACTTGGGATCATTCTCAGAGCTTCTTTGACGATGAGTAATCTCAAATCCAGGTGGTATAATAATGTCAGGATGTGATGATGGTTATCTCCACTACATTAGACTGGGTCTGAACATGTCACAAATGTTGGGTCCTTTAGGAACTAGGCATTTCCTGGCCTAAGAAAAGTTCTCATAATCCCATAGTTATTGAGGTGGAGAGAGATTTTATCACTTAGCTGTGACGTCGGAGGTCCATGACACTGGCTCCCATGGAAAAACTGCGACTATATTCCCCTAAATATTCAATAAGTTTCTGAGGTCGAGTAGGTAGATTGGTAACACTCCCACATGACTCGAAGGTCATAGAAGTGTCACAATGGATGTTCTCAGCGGTCGGATAAGGATCTACATCCGCACCAATCATCACCCTCAAGGCACTAGAGGGTGGCACCCATTCTCTCACTTTTCTCGGGACACACTGTTATCCACACCCTGAGCTTTTGCTGTGGCTACTGGAGAACTCAAAGACAGTCGAAGCTTGTCTGTAAAAGCCGGGAAGGCACTTAGTCCGCTCCTAGGTAAGGGATAGAGGGTCGATGGAATGCGGGGAGATAGAAGAAGGAGGGAGGGGGAGTTACCACCCTCAAAGCTACCACATTTATTATTCTATGAAGAATATATGAGACCAGGGCTCTAAATTGATGTTGAATAGGTAGTTTCTCCTCACCTCTCCGATCTTCCCTACTCCGTGAAGACGACCTTAATACTCTGACCACATACTCCTGGCCTAGGTTAACCACTCGGATTCAGATTTTTTCCCTACGCAACTTTTCCATAGAGAAATCCAATCAGCTCGCGATCAGCTGGAGGCTCGCGTCGGAGTGGTGCGGGTGAGCATATCTCACAGATTAACCCCCATCATGAGTATATATCATGAGGGTTATTCATAATCCCTAAAGAGCACTAACAGGACCCAATCAGGGGCCACAGCCAATCTGTTTGCAGTGAGCGCCAGGGTCGGTTTGCGGGTGCGGGGCTGGGGTATCGTAACTACGAAAACTGTGAGATGTTCTGGAGACCCCAGGAAATCAGGCGCTGCTGGTGCGCAACGACCGGCACGGATCGTCATCTTGGTGCACGACCGACGGCGTCTCACACAACAACGAGCCCGCGCAAGGGCAGAGGGCACAAGAGAGAAATCGGTGCCCAGGGCTGGCTTCTGGGCTTCGTTGAGTTTCTGATTCTCAGGGAGAGTCCTCACTAAAATTCCACTTTTTCCTGAGTTACACACTCCGCATCTCCAAACAGAAGACATGCGCTAAGGTGTATATACGGAAGATTATGGACATAGGACATACTAACACTTAGGCAAAGATATTTTATCTCTGGCTTGGGGGATATTTTAATTGTTACACGTGAGCTCGGGAGGAGCGCATCCAGCTGAATCGGGCGTTTCGCGGGCTCATATAGGAGAAGATTGTGCCTTTCGTGTGACGGGTGTGCAATATAGCCTGTTGTTTAAGTTTTGAAGATACAGAGGGTCTGGTTTTACCGGGGGAAGTATCCGAGACGATATTATCCTTATCAATTTAGGGCTTATGCCGCAAACCTGCGCCTTGAAGAAACTGTAGTGTGGGTGAACTGGCCCATATCTACTTCATACCAACTCTGTAGAGTTTCTATCAATCCCGTCCTTCCTTCCTGGGGGATTTCCGGGCTGGAAAGCGACTGCTTTCGCCAGGCTTGGCTGTGCAGCGCGAGACGGATATAGAGACCATCAGCCGGACAAGATATGGGGCATTTTGGAGAGATTAAAGGTCAGGTTGCTTTGGAGTTGATCTCTAATGCAGCAACCACTAGGAGTAACTAATCAATGAATGACGTTCCATCTCACTACGCCGAGTACAACTAGTAGCTGTGAGATCTTAGGTTTGAGTGGGGCTTATTTCAGAAGCATGGTAGAGAGCAAGTATCCTCACACAAAGTTACAGCCACGGGGAAAAATTAATACTCACTTCTATATACTAGGTTTATACGCAGAATTTATTTACGGCAGTTACAGTTAGCGCTCGGAGGCACTGCATGGACCACAGCCGAGGATGGGTAAAATGACTCGTTTACAACCCTATAATCTTAAAATTGCGGAGGTATTAATTGGGATTATACTTATGTTGTCTCTACCAGGTAGTGTGGATCTACCATAGAGAGCAACATGGCCAGACTTCGCCTAGGTCAAGAGAGAAGAAACCCATCCCAAATATTTACGACGAGGATACTTGGGTAATTTATCATCAGGCCTGGACGAGTGCACACACTGGCATCTGATCCTCCACTCTTAACTCGCGAAGTATTACTTCAACGTCCTCAAACTAATGAGATTCTCAATTGGATTTATTCCAGGCTGGAGAGCAAGACCCAGTCAGTGGGAAAACCCCGGCCAAAATACGGATTTAGGGATTTATCGCAGCTGGAAGGCAAGCGCTTGGATGCTTCTTCTTGTGCAGGATTAGCGTATTGATTGGGAATATGTCCTCACATTATTACACACCAACAAATATTGGGAATTTATGGGAAATTTAGAGAAGCAACACTGCAGACCCGCTCCAGGGGAAGATATCTCTAAACCACCCAAAATTATGGTTTATGGCGTTTAATTTATTCCAGGCTACGAGAGAGCAAACTACTGCATGACCCCATGCATGGGAAAAACCACTATCTGCCACACAAATACTAGGGATCTTTGGGATTTTACCAGAGCTGGAGAAGCATGACGGCCACCTATCTTAGTCCGTCGGGATATATACCACCCACCAACACGCTAAAATAATGGGATTTAGAAGAGATTTATGCTTCAGCCCTGCTGGAGAGCAAGGACTCCACTCCATGCGGAAACTTTACCAGCAATATGGGTTGGACAAATGGGATTTTGGGATTTATAGTTTATGAAGCAAGCATCAGCAAAGAACCCATCATTCGACCCCAGTCATGGGGAAAACCCACCCAAAATATGGGCCATTTAGTGTTGATTTATCCAGCCTGCTGGAAGAGTTCCGCACTGCATGACCTCCACTCCATGAGGACATATACCTTCTACTTCTTATTACTCAATTATATGGGATTTAGGGATTTTATACCTAGGGCATGAGAATAAGAGAGCACCAGCCCTTGCGACATTATATGAGACTTCCTCAGAACAATTTATTCCCACTTCCAGGAATTTACAGTCATCGCGGAATGAGTCCTCTGGCTTCCGACTGGTATCCCTTTCGTTTCAGAAAGGACTCTTCAATAACATTTCAAGGGCAATAAAAACTCATAATCTTTGGACTCAACACTCCCTTTCTGAGTTGCCTCCCTCCACCTTGGGAGACAATGACACCTGGGAAATGGAGGAGGGTCCCTGGGGTGTCTCCATGTAAATTACCTTTCATCTAGCAACTTTGGTTCTGGCCTGGACTAAATGGCAAAAGGAATCAAAAGAGGCAGTGTCCTGTTCTCCATTTTTTCTCTCTCCTTGAAGCGACAAGAAGGCAAGAAGAGGCTATGAAGGGGCAGAGGGGTATGGTAGGGCAAACTTCTGCACTCTCTTGATCATCCCAGAGTACACGAGATAAGAGATTTTCTCAATGCCGTGAAACACTCAAAGAAAGAGAATAGAAAGGAAATTTTCCTTGTCTTGGCAGTTTTTTAAAACTGACTGCAAAATAAGTTTGTTCTGAATATATGTCACTAATAACAAACAAATATAATTATTCCAGCAGCTTTCAACCAAATCTATAATGGTATATAAGTTTGCTGAATGTACATATTGAAATAAAATATTGAATGGAGCAAAGAAATAATAATTTTCATGTAATTGTGTATAATTTTTTCATGTATTTTTCCCAGTATCATTCTACAGGTGTGTTCGATATTCAGAAAAGTGGGAGCATTCAAAAGCAGGTATTTGTATGTTGCAATGTTTGTACAATTCTTTCCCACTACGTTTTTTTGGTAATTTCCATGGAGAAAATCAAGTCAAATCCATTAGAAGACCATTGTATCCTGCAGTGGGTAGAAGTCCTACAAATTCATCTCAGCTTACTACTTTGGGAAGCCTTACTTTAAGTTGTTAATAATGGGCAATGAAAACAAGCAATGAGCAGTAGCTGCTACAATAGATCTCCAAGCTTTTTCCATGCTTTTATTGCTAATCAAAAGAGTCAATTAATTTCAAGTTGTTTGCAAATGTCTAATGGCTTTGCCCTGAAAAGTGTTGGAGAACTGGAAGAAGAAGTGTAAAATTAATCCAAAATCTGCTTTAAAAATGGACAAAAGAATTTTTTTTTTCCCTGAGTGGATGAAGCTCAAAAAGCATCTCTATTTTTTAGAGGGGGAGTTAAGGGAAAAATATCCTTGCAGTTATTAACATACAGAAAACACTCAAAATCGTTCTTTTTCTTGGCCTATGCGAGCCCATTGACTTAAAGTTGGAATGGAAAAGTATTTCTGTTGTGTCCCCCTCTGAGTGTTCATCTCGCTGATGTCCAGGCTGAAAAGACCGCCATCCAGACAAAGGTTCAGGCCATCAACAGTTCCCTTCCAATAGCCAGGCAAAACCAAAGAGCAGGTTTAAACAACAGATCTTTGTCTCGGTCGGAGTTTTAAGAATACAGCACTTCTTGAGCCTGTAAAGCTGAGGAGAGCATTTTGATCCTCCAATTCAGAGTCTATCCCCACAGTCACTCAGGAGCAGTTCAGAAACATGGGGAATCGCCAAAAATATCAGTGTTTCTTAGCTGGTGTCAATACCAAAATTATAGGCTGGCATTTCAGGAGCCTTCAGTGAGACTACAACATGAATTTTGTCTGGGTTTCTCAACACATGCCAGGCGCACCAAATGTAAGAAAACCTAAGAAAGCACTCATTTATTAAGTAATCCTTCCCTAGCAATTTTTTATTGGCAAAAAATCAACAAAACATAGAAAAATGATGTTCATCTTCTCTAAAATGTGGTTTGGATATCCTCAGACTCAGCTTTAATCAACAGGAAGGTTGTGTATGTCTCCCGAAGCATTAGCAGGAAGATTAAATAAGTGCCAATTTAATAAAGAATTTTGAAAAACTTCAATTGTGTAAGACCCAAGAAGAAAACATTTTTTTTCCAAACTACTTTGCCCATTGTGCTAAAACTACCTTGACTCTTTTAACATTAATTAACTAATAAGACTTTTTTTCCCCTTTGTTGAAAGTAATCCCTTTCCCCTGAAAGGATGTCCAATAATGATCACAGCACAATTCATCATCAACAAGAAAACAAAACAGCTGGAAGCACAGTTGTGTAGTAAAAGAAAACTGGGTTTAAGACTCGTTGACCGTGGTTAATATCTTTGGTTTGTTTATTTCTCTAGCTATGTTTAACTAGAATGTTTATGATTACACAAGGAGATTTAACCAGCAAACAGGAATTTTCTGCAAAGCTCTGCAGAGCACTAAGAATGAAATGTGTTTTCAAAATATAAGAACATATCGAGTATAAGACACAGGTGGAAAAATAAATCCCTCTATCCCTTTAATTTTAATTTTCTTCTGCCATCTACCTATTCAAATTCCAGATTTTTTTTTTCTCTTCTGTATCACAGGTTTGTTACTTGCCAAGCCAGCCAATGTAACTCTTGTTAATGAAGTTGGGTATTCTCAGCTTTTTGTCAAAAAGAGGCATATGTAAGAGCTTTTCAAGTTTTGCTTTTTTTTTGCCTTCACACAAGAGCCAAGTGCCCTCTTAATTGATTGTACTTTTAAGCATCGCTTGGATTGTTCCCCACCATCCTCCCTTCAGTGCAGTGTTTTTTTGCCTAATATTTCTTTGGGCCTTTTTCAAACTTTTACTGAATGGATTATTGGCAAAAGCAAATGACGTTTTCAAAATCACTGTAATGGCACGATGGCTGTGTGATGGGCCTCGGAGACCTGTTGAATGCAGTGATTGGTAGGTGCCAGTCGTTTCCCAATGTCAACTGACCCCTAGCAAAGGCTCAGGTTTCCAAATTAAGCCTGTGAAAAAGGCTACCTAAATGAACACTTAACCAACAGAGAAGCAGAATGGAAAAAAATTTAGTTTCCCTGTTGCGTTGAAAATGAAAACTCTCACAACCATCATCCTTGGGTGCCCCAATGGGATTAGACAGTCCTGTGTCCTATGAAAAGGTGGGGCCAGGTGGTCTAGACTATTGCCTTGTTACTTTCCAGTTTGCCCAGGGTTTTTTTCATTTTTTCCAGGTAGAAGGAACACCCCACCTTTCTCAGACCCATAAGAAAAATTAAAACAAACTACTGAACTGCCAAAATCAACATAGTTTCTGTGGCAAACAAATTCCCCTTTGGACAGCTACTCAGGACCTGCATTTTGGCTTCCCAGAATATTTACTCTTCCAGCAGCAAGGTACAGAGGTGAAGCACTGTGCAAGTTGCAGTGTGGATCATCATGATGCATAAGTGTAGAAGCAAAAGTGTCAGAAAAGGTTAATTGATACAAGAAAGAGGAAAATAAAACATTAAAACACACATTCAGCGCACCATATTAAATAGTTATGCCAATAAAGGACTAGTAAATTTACACACATTTTCTGTGTTGCTGGCTTGAAGCATTATGTTATATTTAATTAAATTAAAAAGAATGTTGGCAGAACTCCAATTTCCTGCCTTGCCCACATTACTAATCTATCAGAAAACTACAGCAAGCTGTGGTTTTTGCCCCGTGCTTGGAAGAACAGTCTGTGCATGCCCATCCCCCTTGTTGGGCCAGCAGCTGTTCCTGTGTCAGCGCAGGGTAGCTCCCCAGCCCGAACTCATGCAACGATTGGCCGTGGCCTGATGGGCTCCTGATTAGTGACCCTGCCTTCCGAGAGAAATTTGCTGTGCTACTGCTTTTTGTCCTCTTTTGGGTGGGCGGGAACAAACACAGGCATTATCCAAAATCATCCGATAAATTCAGTATGTGAAGCCAAGACCTTATTTCAAGCCTAATTTCTCTTAGTTTATTATAGAGCTGCTTTCAGGTATCTTTTAGAGATATTACGTTGTGATAAATTGGGTTTCATTGGTGCCTTCCCAAGCAAGTAGGAGTCCTAAATTAGTTGAAGATTATACCAGAGACTAAAACAATAAATGAATAGTAATTATAAAAAACACTTCCCCCATAAGCATGTAACCTTTGATCATTACAAAGCATCCTCATGAAATAACAAATGTTTGTTATTAGGGAAATTGGCGAAGCCAATTATTTTTGGTGAAACACAGAGAAAATAACTAGTGGCAATTTCAAAGTAATCTTAACCGCCTTTTTACTTTTTTTTTTCAGAAGTAGCACAGTGGGAGTTTATGGAAAGCATGTAATTCCACATTCTCTTCACAAAGCACCAACAGACCATAAAGTGACAAATAATGTAATGACCCCCTGAACAACTGCTTGTTTGAGCATCATGCTTTCCAAAAGCCATTTAGCAAGAGTATTTTCATACCACAGCCATAGGTTTTTCTTTGGTTACTAGAGTACATATCCAAAAGCTATTAGAAACTCTAGCAAAAGAGAAGAAATCCCTAACTAGCCATGATAGCTTTATGGTTAAAGGATCAACTGTTGAGTTGTTTAGTCATGGTTTGTTGGTAATAAGGGGAATACAAAGTCCTGACTGATGCACTAAAACAAGATGAATTATCAATCAATATGGACTGAAACACAGTTCTAATTTTTGCTAGTATTTAGTGCCAATGAACGTGTTTTTGAATAACTATCTAGTGAATATCAAATCCAAATTTCCCAGTCTCAAAGGCTCCTCCTCTGAAAACTGTGTGTGTTGGTGTAACACTGTGCCCCTTGAAAGATGCTTCATGCTCAGGGATCTTCAAACCCACAGTGAGGAAAGGAAATGCGGTGTACGAGCTACTGGAGATTCCATCCCTCGTTGACTCTAAAGAAAATAGGCAGAATGGCTCAGTCCACAGCCCTAGGGTTCCGCGCATTAGTGGAGATGTGGAGCTCTATTGTCAGCCAGCATTAGTCCGGGATGTGGTTTTATTTTAAAAGTGGCATCGAGGCCTTCTACAATTGCAGTTAGGAATGCAAATCCTCGCTTGAAAAGCAACTCCTCCTCATGGAGCACAAGGCATTAATGAAATGTGTATATTTGTTTTGTTCTTTCCTTTATTCAAACATCTTCTTCAGGCTAGTGAATCCGCTCCACTGGTCGCCCTTTGTCCTTACTTAATTGGACCGAATAAGAAAAAGAAAATCCGTGAAGATTGCTGGAAAATAAGAAAACGCCTGTCCCCTGTTAACTTCCTCTCACAGGTTGAATACGATGTTATTATACCCCATATAATAGTAATACCTTTCAATTCAACAGCCCTTTGAAGTTTATTGCAGAGGAAGAATTTTTACATCAGATGTTTTCATCTGATTCCTGATGTTTCATCAAGCCACAATTGTTTTTTGGGAGATACAGCGTGAATTTTTCACAGAAATTTAATACTATGACTTTCAGCCAGATGGAAAATTAATTATGGGAGAAAATATATATTGGTATTTAATATAATTTTGATGTTTCAAGACTGGAGAGAGACTGGAAAAGGAGCTTGAAAAGCTCTGTGCATAATCCCTTGTTGAAGCTGGTCCAGCCCTGAGAGAACTGATTTCTATCTCTTCGACCTATTACTTGCAGTAATATTCACTTTGCTTTGGCAATTTTGTTTTATCAATTGCTTTCAGGCAAAATTAGATTACGACCCTCAATCGTTGGAAGTTTTTGTTTTTAAATTCCTCAAAAGAAAGCAGTTAAGGTCCAACTCGTATGAGAATTTGCAGTGAAATTGGCACTGGGAGGATTATTTCATTTGTTTGGGTTTGGGGTTTTTTATTTTTTTTTTATTTCTTTGATAAAGAGTTTTTACTGAGCAATTGGGATCTGAGTGAAAAATTGAAAGCTGGGTTTAACAAGGGATGAAACAATGCAAGCTATTTCCTCAGAAAGAGGAGCAAAAAAAATGTGCAGCTTTCCCTTGAACTGTACATAATGCTGCTGTTTGAAGTTGTGTCTTTGAAAAGAATACTGGATTATTTTTTACAAATCTGCAGGTTCTTGGTTTGATTGAGATGGTCTAACATTTTTTCTGAAAGTAAGACTTAACACATATGGAAAAAACAATTATTGGAACTGAAAAGGATTGTTGAATGGGACAGTTGAAATAATAGAACAGTGCTTCCCTTAAATTCTCTTCCTCGTGTCACTACTGAAATACTTCAAAAATATAAAAAAAGGAATAGCTAATTTGCCAGATGTTGCCTATAGTAAACCAAAAACCTTTTCCCTGGTTTCTGTGAGGTGTCCATATGGAGGTTCAGAAAGAAGGCAAGAGGAAGCCAAGAACAACTGTATGAAATTGCATTTATCCATGCACTCCTCCATAACAATTAGCCCAGAAGTTGCCTTAAGTCCAGAGACACCAATAAGTAATATTGTGCATCTGTATTGGCAGATAACTTGCCTAACATAGTAAAAGGAGAAGCAGGAATAGTACCTGAAATCAGAAGAAAATGAAAAATCTATTTTTTTTTTCTATTCTTATCCGCTCCTAATGATGGATGACAAACTGAGTGCTTCAGCATTAAAATATGCCTGCATGTGCCCTTCCTGATCCAAATGGAACTTCCCCCTCTTCTGTGTATCACTGAAAGCAGAAATGTTAATCTAGAGCTGATGTTCCCACCTGACCATGACATCCTAACGGCAAGTGGCAACAGAAGCACTAATGTGCTAATCTTCAGAATTTTTAATACTCGATCCCCTTTCTTCCAGCTGTTGCACCAACACCTTTCTCTGACAGCCACAAGCTGTGAGTGTAGCCTGTAAATGAGCATAGCATGAAGAACAAGTATGGAATGGAAATGAAACTTTGAATGTCAAGGTAAGTCTTTGAACGTGACAGCAACTAGCTTGTGTCAGCTAGTCCACACAGCCAATAACACAGCCTATCCAACAGTTTTTTGTGCTAACAAAATAACGCTGAAGATTTCTTATCTGTTGTCTTAATTAAGCTCAACTAAAAAATACTCTTCCTTTACCAATTGGCCCTAAATTACTTTTGTTGTGTTCAAAGGAAGCCATGAACGGTGTATCTAGCATGGATGGGATGAAGAATTTAAGGAGCTAGCTGCAACGGACAGCAACCATTAAAAATTTAATGAACTATGGCTTTGTAACTGGTTGATGTTGGAAGTGTGAAAGAGGCAAAAAACTGCTCCTAAGGATGCCCCTTTCCAAGTCCTGTACGCCTCTGACAGAGTTTTAATGCATGCCACTTCTTTCAGCAGCGCAACCCAAAGCCCTTTCCAGAGCTCAGCAGAAGATCCAGCCAATTTCCCATCTCTTGCCCTGCTCGCCCTTGGTAACATTAGCTCAGAATATTTAAAACTGGAATCATTCAGTTATAAATTAACTCAACACCATTCTAACGTTTTTGCAACTGGTTTAAGATAAACCTAAACCTGATATTTTCAGGTGCTTTTATGCAAAATCCACTGAAAGGTCACAGATTTATCCCACATCCCTAGATTGTAGAACTTCTTTAGTTCCTCATGGAGGCTGCGTCACAGAAAATAAAGTTGCATAAAATAATGTTGACTGATCAGACAAACCACTTTTTTTCATTTGTTTGTTTTCACAATATTCTATATCTTAATTTATGGTATAAATTGTGAAATAAATTTAAATCTGAAGAAACCAAAGAATCCATGAAACCAGCCTTCGTAAATTCTGACATGCCAAAGGAAGAGGCCAAGAGGTTGGAAAGTCAATCTAAGAAAACCAATTTACAAATAATTAAGCATTCAATATAAAAACGTAAGTATCGTGTAAAAACTAAAAAAAAAACCCAAAACCCAACCATTAAATTTCACATACAAAATAAAATTATTACTTCTTAACAGTGTGAACATCCTAAGCTTAGTTAATATAGAGCCCAATCTCATTTATGTAAAAATACATACACCGCTTGTGAATACGTTAAATTGTTCTTCACCTCAGCGGAAGTAAATTTTTCCATCACTACATCATCTGTTTCTTCACAGCAATATCTGTCCCTGGTAGTGATAGACAGAAGAAATCTGCTCAACAGAACTTTGCGTAGGGGACCCAAATATCAGAGGAGGGCATTTGCCTGGCCATGCTGGAACTGTCACAGCCTGCCTTTTGGCTGGCTGGGCAGGGACTCATATGGTGGCGTCATATGGCAGCCTTCACCAGGAAAGAGCGAAAAGGCCAACGAAGTTTAATCCTTTGGCCAAATCGCTGCTCAAGGGATATATCACCAGCACAGAAACCCTGTCAATAAGCCACACGAAACACTGGAAGCCAAGAGTGAGGTTGAATACTTGATAAAAATGTTAAATACCTGCCCTCTCAGAAATGCTTTTCAATTTGCTCAGTTTCCATCAGCTAAAAGACACAAGGCAAGTTTTTGAAAGGTTCTAAATCCTGGATGTGCCCCCGTTTTCTCCAACTTCTGCCACCAACACAGTAATTGCTGCACCAGCTGCAACCAGCCACAGCCGTGTGACGCTGATTGGTACTAAAAGAGATATCCCAGCTGTGTTCCTCTGCAAACACCTGGGATCTTACCTGGGCCATAAACAAGGGCATGTGGAACCTTTCAAAGACTTGGATACTTTCAGCTGTTCAAAATTGTCCCTTGCCCCAAGCCTCTTTGACTTTTTTTCCTGTATTTTAAATACAAGCTTTCCACTTGAGCAACTGAGAACTCTGAACCTAACTTTGGCCCTTCTTGCCTTTGCTTTTTTTTTTTTTAAATGCTCTTTCATTTCCAGTATTGGAAACTGGGCCATCACTGGAATACATTTGATTTAGATTCAAATGCCCTTGGTGAATTTAAAAGCAGAAAAACATTTTACTAATTATTGTCCTTTTTTTCTGCTGAGAAATGTATAGGAATGGTAGGAACAATTTTGCTAAATATCAGACGGAGTTTCCCTGTTCAGGTTAAGGGCAACAGTTAACTCAATGTATTTGAACAGATGTGCAAAAAAAGCCACTGAGATTTATGTCAGTTTGATGTAGAGCGTGGTGTTAATGCAACGGCCTGTGGGGTTGAATCTCCTAATGGGCCCATTCACTAAGAGTTGGACTGATGAATCCCTGTGGGCTTCTTCTGTGATTCTGTGAAAAGCGCAAAAGGTCCTGTTTTTTTGCACAAAATTGTGAAATTATAAAAGACACAAATAAGTACACTTCTGTGATGAAAAAAATTCATCAATTTTTACCCAAAGGCTTAAAAAGTGCTAAAGTGGAAAACAGGGTGCCAAGGACCAATAGGAAAGAGTATGCTGAGATTTTCAAGTTCACCTCCTTATGAGAGGAACTGAGAAAAGACAGGTTACGAAAAAAAAGCGAAGTGCAGTTATTACAGTGACACAAAGAACAGAAAATTCCCTGGTACAATATATTACTAAGGTGAAGACATTGAAGTTAATTCTTGTAATTGATGCTATCAGAATAAATTTATTTTTGGTCAGCTCTTCAGAGCTACCAGCTCTTCTTCTCCAGCAGAAAGCTCTGGGATGTTCATGTCAGCCTTGAAACCCTAAACAAATGGTCAGCCAGGGTATGAAAAGTTCAGCCCATTAAAAGGCTAATCTGTGCAACAGGAAAATTCACAGGATTTTTATTCACTCCTGTTGGCATCAACCAGATTTCTCATTGATGGATTTCTGTGATAGACTGTAATGAGAAAGATAAAATGGGAGATTTTATTAGAAAGAAAAGTTAACATAAAAAGTATAAAGTGGGGAGATGCAAAAAATGCAGAAGGAAAGGAGCTATAAAGACTGACAGACCCTATGCCTAGTTTAAAAGTTAAGAGGAAAAAAAAACCAAGTTTATTTAGGTGAAAAAGAAGGAGTAACAGTTCTATTTTAATCCACTTAATTAATTTCAACCCTCCCTTTAGGGAGGTTTAGAAGATTAGTATAAGTTGGGAAAGCGGAGAGAAGACCTTTATCAGCAACTTCATCCAGACAGTTCTGATCAGGACACAACGAAAAAAAATTTCAAAATTACAGTAAGGTGGAGTTCAATCTTACAGGACAATCAATTACAAGTTTGATTTGGATATCTTTTGAAAAATAGCAAAGCTTTAAATTTAAATATATATTCCCTGCCAAAACATCTGACTGACATGCCAGGGATTAGTCTGCTCTTCTTTGTTCCCTGGAAACATCAGGAAAGGGAACAATGATAGTATTTGAGCTGCTCCTTCAATGCAAGGAAAGAACCACATGAACATACAAATTTGAATCCTTTATGTCAATATATTTAACATACTTACTAAGCCATTGAACTACAATCCTAATAATAAAGTACAATCAGCATCCAAATTCTATAAAAGGAAATAGGGATAAAAAAGGGATGAAATAACAAGATCAAGGGGGTCATAGTGCCAATTTTGGTGCCCCTTTTCATTATAAGTTTTAGCATTAGTTCCATGTAATTTAGGCAAAAAAGAGGTCTAAGAAAATGTGTCAGTGGAGGATGGTCTTCACAAACTGTGGCAATGTTAAGGCAATAGTTGAAGTCACAATGCCCTTAAAATATTATCATTAATTTTTCTTCATTTCTGAGTTTCACAGTATCACCTGAATATTCATTTGAAACTGACCAAGCATTTCCCCTTAATTACAGCAGTCAACATCTAGTTCAAAGGAAAACCAATTCCAGAACTCAAAGGAAAGGGAAATACTTTCTTCCTTCAAAAGAAAGACACATTTGCCAAGTTGATATGCTACATACTATGTGGTTAAAATATTTGCCAAATGGTTTTTATGAACCATATATACACTGCAACTTCATCCACATGCAACCTCCTCTTGGGAGAAAAAACCCATCTTTCCCTTTCAACAGTATTGTAATTGGTTTATATATGTTCTAAAGGATCCTTTATAATAAAAATTCTTAGATTTGTCACCAAAAGATTATTTCTGTCACAATTATCAGAACTGATTATATTTTGGCCACAAAGTGAAATGGGTTTCGTGTCCGTTTTCGTCGAATTTTACACATTACAATTTTTCAAAACTGATAATGCCTTGTATGCAAATTTAATTAAGTATTTGACTCTTGTTCAAATTCACTCTAGAGCAGAACAGCACTGATAGAATGGCCCAGTGTCACAAAACAAGTTGACTCCTCTCATAAATATCATAGGAGGTGTATAATATTACCTGTTTCTCATGGTAATTATAGCCAAATTTTGGGAAGAAAGAAAAAGTTGGTTGTCAAACTTTCACTGAGACCCATTAATGATTTAAATTTCTGAGATGGGCTTCCATATAAATAGAGGAAAATATATTAAAAAAAAGTGACAATGAACACAGAAAATTCATCAATATGTCCTTTTTGCTATGCGAGCGTGCAGTTTTTAGAAGCCCCTTTTTACCACAGATAAGAAAATTTATTGTAACTAATTTGCAGTGAAATTCGGCCAAAAGGTGATAAGGAGTGACTGGACACGCCTGGTTTCTGGCAAAAATCTGTAATTCCAACCCATCACTTACCACCACCTCAAGCTACGTTCAAGAAACCTGCTGAGCCTGAACTGGCCACAGGAGAGTTTCTTACCAACCCGCACGAGGCAGAGCAAAACCGTTAGGAAAGACCTCTTCTCCATCCCACTAACACAATGAATTTGAATTCTCTTTAAGTGAAGCCTGCTGCCAAACATCTGACTAATAGGTTATGGTAATTTTAGGGCCAGCAGTTAATTTGGTTTTTCCTGAGTTTAGTATCCTTTGTTTAAGTTATTTTTGCACCTTCCTGGCAAGTTCATTAAGTTCCAGCATCCCCGTCCCCTTGCCCAGGCAGTATGTTTCAGCCCCCTAAAGCTAATAGATGGAGAGAGTCACACTGCCTAAGCCAGGATGCCACATCCATGGAAATGATGAAAACATCCTGGGTCCCCTCTCTTCCTTTGGGCATGTGAAGGCTCCTGGGGGGGAACACAAGGCACATCAACGAAGCCGGGGCATTAAGCAGTCACTATCTGGCACCTGGCAAAACAAATGTGTGGGCATAGCTACGACCAGCTAGGTGCTCCATAAGAACTGAGCTCCTTCACTGAAAACCAGCAGATTTTAATCTTCTGGGCAAGGAATTGAATTCTAAAAGTGTTCATTGAAAATGGACATTAAATATAAATAACAATTTTTTATGACGTTTTGGCAGATGAGTGATGCCTGAGGAATACATGGATGCAGGGGTACAAGTTCAAATCAAAATGTGATCCTGAAAGTCTGGGTGGCAAATTAATAGGACTCTGGAGATAATTTGTGGGAGAGTTTCATTAAATTTTTATGATGTTTATTCTACCTTTTGGTGAGCTTCTTCTCTTTTAGATATATGTTGAGACATGATATGGACATGATTGGTGTTCTGACTAAGCAGCTTTGTAAATTATATTGTTATGTTTTGGTTTAGCCTACTGTTAGTGGTTTATCACTCCTCAGACCCTTCCTGTTTCATTTCATTGTCTCCTCAAATCTGCTAAAGAATACCGCAAAATTCTACTTGCCTCACATTTCTCTCTTTCCCTTGAGAAAAAGAAAGCCAGAGTGGAGCAAACACATTTAGCCAGATGCGGAACCATACTTAAACTAAGTTTTTTATTAGGGGGAGGAGGACAGGAAAAAAACCAAAAAAAAGAAAGTGCGAAACAAGATTGCTTCTTTTGAAAACCATATTTTAATTAAAGTAAAAACTATTATTCAGTCCTTAACCAATTGAATACCATGATTGAGAACTCAAAAAAAAAAATTGATTTTTCAGAAATCTTGTAACTCTCTCTGAGGACAACAATATGGTCTTAAAGTGCAGTGTGACTGAATAAGATAACATAAATAAGACATTATTGTTCAAAAACCTGTTCCAGTGAAAATACTCCAAATCAAAGAACAACTTCTCTAGAAAACATTAAACATATCTCAAGCATAAGCTTGGTTCAATCCTGAATGTTCCAGTGCTTGTACCATCTCTAATCCAAAATCAGATTGCAAGGTACATTAAATCCTTATTAATGCCAGAGTCCCATCAAGTAAGATGGACAGGCAGAAAAAACATTTGAAAAATGTTACCCCTCGCCTGAATTTAAACTGCCCACAACCCCCTACCTTATATACAGCTTATATCCTAAATTGAAGACAATGCTTAAAGGGAAGTTGAATTGCAAAAAACTACTCTATGGCAAAGAAAACAGCTGTTTTTCCCCCACTCCGCCACTTAATTCACAGCCTGTAATAAGGTCACTTGAAACTGAACTATTCTTCGTGTATGATGGATTGATGTGGGTTTAAATTCACCTCCTGTTCCTGTGCCACATCTTGGCAGCACGGCAGTACTTTATTGACGTGCCCAGCACCCCAAAACCCACTCTTATTCCAAAGTCTTTAAATAGTGCGATTCCGGTCTATTATAAAATTAGAATTATTTATATAGACACAAAACTACAGACATAAGCCTTAAACAGACCACAACTACACAGGGATAGAACAAAAGAAGATACTAGTATAATACAACCCGGCAGTTAAAGGTACCATAAAATTACACTTCAGCTAAGAAAAAATATCACTTAAGGATCATGTTTCTTACCATTCCAATTCTGATGGGGTACAATCAAAGTTCCTTTCCCTCAATTCCCGAAATAATCCAAACTGTGGTTCCAGCTTGGGGAGAAATCTTCCTCCACACATCCAGAGGAGTGTGTAAGAGACCTCCCTGCCTCTGTATAATTGTGTGGGCTTATTTATAGACCGTAAAGAACCGTGTCCCTTTTGGTCAAGAATATTTCTTTCATTCTTTTCCCCTTTGGCTTCCAGACTAGTAAGATGTTGATTCTTAGCGGGGGCCCTGAGCCTTTGGCGCCAGAGATACCTCGTGCTGGACCTGGACCCTTCTGAGTTATCTCTCACGTGCACAAACCACTGTGGTAGAGAGGGGGGTTACAACAAGTTCCTCACTGGGCCGCACACAGCACAGCACGAATCCCAGACTTGCTGCCTCTTCATGGCTCCAGCTGCATCCTGGTGCCTCTTAACTCTATCATTCATTATACATGCAAATATTTTTATCTGAAATTACCAATACTGATCTAAAAAGTACTAATTAAATCATTTACCTGGAAGCTAATCAAACACTTCAACTTAAAAAAATCAATTGCTAGTAAAGCGGAATACAGGTGGGGCTCGGCAAAGTAATCACACATTTGTTGCTTTTATTTAAACTTTCTGATATCTTTTCTGCTTTCTACATCACAAAACTAATCATCCAACATACACTTCTCTTTGATCAGGAAGAAATGTGTCAGTACTAAAAAGGATCCCATGTCCAAGTCCATAATAATAAAAAAAGGTCCTTAGTTATACTATGTTTACATACAACCTCTGGGCCTTTTTTCCTATTTTGCATCATCATAATAAGCAGCCTGAGTAAAAAAGATAAAAGGAAAATGTTTATTTAGCTGTGTGGATGCTAAGCAGTGTTCTTCCCAGAATTTAGGGGAAAAAAAGAAAAAAAAAAAAAAGAATATCCATAAACAATCTAACATTGCTTTTGTTACTCCTTACTTGGGAGTGGAAAGCTGAGAACAGTGGCAAAAGAGGGACCAACACCAAAACCACCAAAGAAAAACACCTGCGAAGAAATCACCACCGAAAATTCACCAGGCCCTGAGCAAAACTGGAAAAAATACTAGCACTCTAACATTCACCTCCCTTCCTCAATCCCAACTGGAAAAATGTACAACCGCAGTAAAAACGCTTGAGTACTCGGAATTGGCCTTTTTCACTGCATTAATGAAGAATGTAATGCCTGCTTTAAAAACAAAACCAAAACAAAAATAAAACCAAAACTGAAGTCCCATAGTATATAATCTTTCACCCTTAATACTTCCATAGGGCCTTACTAAAATATTTCCATTGGCACTGGAAATAACACCAAGTTATTGACTCAGTATAATAAAGCTCCTCATTCAGCATCGCACAAATAATTGGGCCTTCTATACTCATAAAATTGTTCATGGTTTTTCAAATAATTAATGACTTTGTCCTTAGGAAGTAATCCACTTAAATGACTCTGGGAGCCAGTTAGGCCGCAAACCAAGCTTGTCTTAGCTCCAGTCTAGATGCCCTATTTTAATAAAGTAATAGAATTACATGAAACTGAGAAAAAGTTACTTTCCTCTAGTTCATGTATTCACAGAACTGTAATTAATGCCGTTGTCCCCTCTGATTCTTAACGTCACTGAGAAAAGATCTGATCTGTTCTTTTCTTTTTTTTTCCTTAGATATGAAAAAAAACTTAAACAGCCAGATACCTGGAAATGGATAGGTGTCTATCTACCTACCTAGCCAAGCTCAGACAAACTCTTTTTGTACGTTTAAACATGCATTGTGAATGTTGCATTATTTACAGTGTTTGGGCCTCATACAAATAAAAGATGTTTATGCTCTCGTGGAATGGAAGCTTTCTCCTCTTGTAAACAAAATTTGTTTAGTCTAAAAAACTCCACAGAGGTGCCACCTTACACGATTTCTTCTAGCCACTTGCCCAATCGAATTAAAAATGTTGGAGGATGGTGGTTCTGGGTGGTATGTTGTCAATCGCTCCCCAGGTTGGGATGTTCCTCTGTAATCAGACTCATGAAAATTAACAGTAAGACTTTCGCTAGTGTTTCAGCTGAATTGTGTACAGCTGAAGGGGTTTTCAGCCTACGGCTTTTGGCTTATGGAATCTTGAACTGCCCTTCTTCTTTTTTCCTTCTCGCTGACAGTGCATCTGTGCTTAGTCTCTGCCCCTGACCACCTGGATATTACAAGCATAATTATGTCTGGTCCAAAAAGAACCCAGAAATCAATCCCTGAGCAAGAGCATGAGGCAGTTGAGATTGGTAATGGCTGAGTCCCCTTTACAAGTTTCAGATGGTAAATATTAATTACTCCCTTCTGTTGTCTTTCCTTTCTGCTTTTAGCAGTATTTATCCAAGGTGATACTGCTGTCATTCTAGCAGGCAGGCCCCGTGAGGTAACTTTGTACGTCCTTTTTGGTTTTCCTGTTTCAATTCTCAAATTTGAGAATACTGGCTGCAAGCCTATTAAAGGTCATATAACCAAATCCCCTTTTAGCTCTCATTAAATACCCCCTTCCCTGTAAGTATCAAATTTATTTTGTCCTTTTTTATTAAACCAAATCCCAAAGTTTACTAATAAACACATTTGTTTAGAAAACATAGGTTTCTTACAATAATTTTGCATACAATTAAGTGGACCTTGGTTCCCCTACTTAGTCCAAATTAAATAAAACCTCTCCACCATGAAAGAGATTGCTATGCAACAATCATTAAAGGACAAACGCATTGGAGGTTTAGGAAGTGGTGACTTTGTAGTGAATTTTAATAGAAGCCAGTCTAACAGACAAAATTGTAGACTAAACCAGAACTAGCACTTGCAGAAGTCCCAGGAAACAAGACCCCATTTTTTCTTGCCATGAGTTATGCTTCTGACCTGAAAGGGATGTAGGTTTAGGAAAAATGTTACAAGGGAGAAAAATCTACCATAATCTGAAGGAAGTTTATGCCCAAGAATTTCCCAATATTCCCAGACAAACCCAAATGATGTGCTCCAAAAGCCCTAAGCTGGGGGTACCTTCATAATGACAGAAATTAATCCTTGTTTAACCTTAATTCCCATCATCCCTGTTACACTGTTTTCCTGCTCTTTCTCTTTCTTTGCCTCACATGAGCAATAAGCTCTTGTTATGGTTGCATGGCCTGTTTTTGGGTTAAGCAGGGGCCTACAACAAGGTGGCTTCTGTGAGAAACTGCAAAACTTCCTCCATGTCCGCAGAGCCAATCCCTGGGAAGCTCTGAAGATGGAACGGTGGCTGCTGGCCAAGGCTGGTTCCAATTTAAGAAATGCCTGTTACACCCTTCGTGATAACAGATTTAAGAAAAAAAAAAAAAATTATTGTGCAGTTGTTAAATTGTCGGCCAGAGGAAGAGTGGGGTGAGGAACACGTGAGAGGGAACAACTCTAAACAAGGCACCAGGGTTGGTGAGAAGGCACCAGGAGGTGCTCCAGGCCCAGAGCTGGATTCCCTCTGCAGGCCGTGGTGA
>JACSVZ010000017.1:23432303-23444977 GCA_014706295.1 Lycocorax pyrrhopterus obiensis
GAGAGATGAATGGTTTGTGGGTCAGAATGTTTTGGGGTCAGAAGGCCAGAGGGGCGTGGAATGTTTTTTTTTGGGGTCAGGAATGTTTTTGGGGCTTGGGCATTGATTTGGGGTCAGGAATGGTTTTTGGGGTCAGGAAGGCCAGAGGGGGGTGGGAATGTTTTTTGGGGTCAGGAATGTTTTTGGGGGTTGGGATTGATTTTTGGGGTCGGGAATGGTTTTTGGGGTCAGGAATGGTTTTTGGGGTCAGGAATGCCAGTGGGGGTTGGGAATGTTGGTGGGGGTCAGGAATGTTTTTTGGGGTTGGGAATGTTTTTTGGGGTTGGGAATGGTTTTTGGGGTCAGGAGTGTTGGTTGGAGTCAGGAATGCTGGTGGGGGCCAGGAATGTTTTTTGGGGTCAGGAATGGTTTTTAGGGTTGGGAATGTTGCTGGGGGTCAGGAATGTTTTTTGGGATCAGGAACACCAGTGGGGGTCGGGAATGTTTTTTGGGGTCAGGAATGGTTTTTAGGGTTGGGAATGTCGGTGGGGGTCAGGAATGTTTTTGGGGTCAGGAATGCCGGTGGATGTTGGGAATCCCGGTGGTGCCAAGCGGGAACGAGCCACCTTTCCTTCACCGTTCCCATATTCCGGGCGCTCTCGAGGCACTCGGGATCACCCCCAAATCCCTCCGGCTCCTCCCTGCCCCGCCACCGTTCCCATTCCAGCTCCCAGCGCCGATTCCCAGCCGGGCAGGAGTGGGAATTCACCCCGGTGATCGGGATCCTCATCCCGGGAATAGGGAACGGAGGGAACGCCCGTCGTCCCCGTGCCGGGGGCGTCTCCCGGGGTGTTTCCCTCTGGATGGCCGGGAAAGGGGCCACTGGTTATGGCCGAGGGTTTGGGGGTCCTTCCTGGGGTGGTGGGACCCCGGAGCCACCGGGATGATGGATCCGCCTGGAGAGGCTGGGAAAGGGGTGGGAGGTTTGGGATGAGCCCTGAGGGTGGGAATGCTGTGGGGTGTCCAAGGGAACGGGGAGCCCGGGATGTGCAGCCCCCAAGACCATCCGTGATCCAAAGGGTTCCTGTGGGATTTTGGGATGGTAACGGCACTGGGGTGTTCAGGTTATGGGATCACATTCCAACGCATTTCGGGATGAGCCCTGAGGGTGGGAGCGCTGTGGGATCTCTGAAGAACAGGGAGCCCGGGATGTGCAGCCCCCAGGGCCACCCCGGGTCCAAGAGGTTCCAGTGGGATTTTGGGATGGTCACGGCACTGGGATGGTCACAGCACTGGGATCACATTCCAACGCATTTTGGGGTGTTTGGGATGAGCCCTGAGGGTGGGAATGCTGTGGGATCTCTGAAGAACAGGGAGCCTGGGATGTGCAGCCCCCAGGGCTGCCCCTGGTCCAACGGGTTCCGGTGGGATTTTGGGATGGTCACGGCACCGGCATGGTCACGGCACTGGGATCAGATTCCAATGCATTTCGGGATGAGCCCGGAGGGTGGGAACGCTGTGGGATCTCTGGGATGTGCAGCCCCCAGAGCCACCCGTGGTCCAACGGGTTCCTGCGGGATTTTGGGATGGTCACGGCACTGGGATGTTCAGGTTATGGGATCAGATTCCAACGCGTTTTGGGATGAGCCCTGTGGGGTGGGAATGCTGGGGGGTGTCCAAGGGAACGGGGAGCCCGGGATGTGCAGCCCCCAAGACCATCCGTGATCCAAGGGGTTCCTGTGGGATTTTGGGATGGTCACGGCACTGGGGTGTTCAGGTTATGGGATCGCATTCCAACGCATTTCGGGATGAGCCCTGAGGGTGGGAACGCTGTGGGATCTCTGAAGAACAGGGAGCCCGGGATGTGCAGCCCCCAGAGCCGCCCCTGGTCCAATGGGTTCCTGTGGGATTTTGGGATGGTCACGGCACTGGGATCAGATTCCAATGCAATTTGGGGTGTTTGGGATGAGCCCTGAGGGTGGGAACGCTGTGGGGTGTCCAAGGGAATGGGGAGCCCGGGATGTGCAGCCCCCAGGGCCACCCCTGGTCCAACGGGTTCCAGTGGGATTTTGGGATGGTCACGGCACTGGGATCACATTCCAATGCATTTCGGGATGAGTCCTGAGGGTGGGAACGCTGTGGGATCTCTGGGATGTGCAGCCCCCAGAGCCACCCCTGGTCCAACGGGTTCCCGTGGGATTTTGGGATGGTCACGGCACTGGGATGGTCACAGCACTGGGATGTTCAGGTTATGGGATCAGACTCCAATGCGTTTTGGGATGAGCCCTGAGGGTGGGAGCGCTGTGGGGTGTCCAAGGGAATGGGGAGCCCGGGATGTGCAGCCCCCAGAGCCACCCCGGGTCCAACGGGTTCCGGTGGGATTTTGGGATGGTCACGGCACTGGGATGGTCACGGCACTGGGATCAGATTCCAACGCATTTTGGGGTGTTTGGGATGAGCCCTGAGGGTGGGAACGCTGTGGGATCTCTGAAGAACAGGGAGCCCGGGATGTGCAGCCCCCAGGGCCGCCCCTGGTCCAATGGGTTCCTGTGGGATTTTGGGCGGCCTTTGTGCCGGAATTCCCAGGTTCTGGAGCGACATTCCAAGGGCTGTGGGGCGCTGGGATTTGGGATCGGCAGCGCTGGGAGGCGCCGGCTCCCGGCCCCTTCAAAGAGCCGCTTTCAAGTGCCGAGGGGAGATGGTATCACCTGGGAACGGGCAGGGCCGCGCCGCTCCCCCGGGGCTGGGAGCAGCTCCCACGGGGGGGGGGACGCGGGATGGGGATATGGGATGGGGATATGGGATGGGGATATGGGATGGGGATATGGGATGGGGATATGGGATGGGATATGGGATGGGGATATGGGATGGAATATGGGATGGGGATATGGGATGGGATATGGGATGGGGATATGGGATGGGGATATGGGATGGGGATATGGGATGGGGATATGGGATGGGGATATGGGATGGGGATATGGGATGGGATATGGGATGGGATATGGGATGGGGATATGGGATGGGATATGGGATGGGGATATGGGATGGGAATATGGGATGGGGATATGGGATGGGGATATGGGATGGGGATATGGGATGGGATATGGGATGGGGATATGGGATGGGACACGGAAAGGGGATATGGGATGGGACATGGCGGGGACACGGGATGGGGAGATGGGATGGGACACGGGATGGGGAGAAGGGGGGACATGGGATGGGGACATGGGATGGGGATATGGGATGGGGATATGGGATGGGGATATGGGATGGGATATGGGATGGGGAGATGGGGGGACATGGGATGGGACATGGGATGGGACATGGGGGGGACACGGGGGGGCACGGGATGGGGACATGGGATGGGGATATGGGATGGGGATGTGGGATGGGGATGTGGGATGGGGATGTGGGGGGGACATGGGGGGGACACGGGATGGGGATATGGGATGGGGACATGGGGGGGACATGGGGGGGACACGGGGGGGCACGGGATGGGGACATGGGATGGGGATATGGGATGAGGATATGGGATGGGACATGGGATGGGGATATGGGACAGGACATGGGATGGGACCTGGGGGGGTCACGGGAGGGGACATGGGATGGGACACAGGATGGGGACACAGGAGGGGGACGTGGGGGGACATGGGAGGGGGACATGGGATGGGACATGGGATGGGGACACAGGAGGGGGACATGGGGGGACATGGGAGGGGGACACGGGGGGGCACAGGATGGGGACATGGGAGGGGACACGGGATGGGGATATGGGGGGGACACGGGAGGGGACATGGGAGGGGACACGGGAGGGGATATGGGATTGGGACATGGGAGAGGACACGGGATTGGGACATGGGAGGGGACATGGGGGACATGGGAGGGGGACAGGGGGGGGACACAGGGGGACATGGCGGGGAACACGGATGGGGACACGGGATGGGGACACAGCCTGGCACAGACCTCCTCAAACCCCCCCATAGGCCCACACCCAGGGGCTTCCATGGGCCAGACCTGGGTCGCGGGGGATGATCCTCATGGATCACATGGAATGCGCTGGCCACCGGCCGGATTTGGTCACACTGGCCGATTTGGGTCACCACTGGCCAGATTTGGGTCATCACCGGCCGGATTTGGGTCACCACTGGCCGATTTGGGTCACCACTGCCAGATTTGGGTCATCACCGCCGGATTTGGGTCATCACTGCTGGAATTTGGTCAACAACTGGCCAGATTTGGGTCACCCAACGGCCGGATTTGGGTCCCACGGCGGATGTGAGTCACCATGGCAGATTTGGGTCACCAACTGCCAGATTTGGGTCAGCCAAACTGGCCAGATTTGGGTCCCCAGCTCTGTCCCCAGCGCTCTGTGGGGACACTGCCCCCCGTGCCCTGAACGCATCCCTCCCTCCCGAAGAAATCCAGGCTGAGCCCTGCGGAGTTTGGGATGAGCGAGGGCGGGGTCAGTGGGGCGAGGGCTCCATGGATTTCGGGATGAGCGAGGGCGGGGTCAGTGGGGCGAGGCTCCATGGATTTCGGTCGATAGCGAGGGTGATAGCAGGGTTGGGTGCCCATTGGATTCTGGGATGACCAAGATCAGCAGATTTTGGGATGATCAGGACTGGGATCAGTGGGGTGGGTGCCCCATGGATTCTGGGATAACCAAGAGCGGGATCAGCAGATTCTGGGATGACCCAGGCTGGGATCGGAGAGGTGAGAACCCCACGGATTCTGGGATGACCAGGCTGGGATCAGAGAGGTGAGAACCCCATGGATTCTGGGATGACCAAGGCTGGGATCAGAGAGGTGAGAACCCCATGGATTCCGGGATGACCCAGGCTGGGGTGGTGACCCTGCAGATTTCGGGATGACCACACCTGGGATCAGCACAGTGAGAACCCCACGGATTTTAGGATGACCACGGCTGGGATCAGCAGGATGAGGGCTCTCTGGGTTTTGGGATGACCGAGGGCGGCACCAGCGGGGTGGTGGCCCCGCAGATTTCGGGATCACCACAGCTGGGATCAGCAGGGTGGGAACCCCATGGATTCTGGGATGACCAAGATCAGCAGATTTTGGGATGATCAGGACTGGGATCAGAGGGGTGGGTGCCCCATGGATTCCGGGATAGCCAAGAGCGGGATCGGCAGATTCTGGGATGACCAAGGCTGGGATCAGCGGGGTGGTGGCCCTGCAGATTTCGGGATGACCACGGCTGGGATCAGCACGGTGAGAACCCCATGGATTTCAGGAGGACTGAGGGTGGGATCAGCGGGGTGAGAACCCCGCAGATTTCGGGATCACCACAGCTGGGATCAGCGGGGTGAGAACCCTGCAGATTTTGGGATGATCACCAGGGTGAGAGCTCTCTGCGTTTCAGGATGACCAAGGGCGGGATCAGCAAGGTGGTGGCCCCGCAGATTTTGGGATGATCAGCAGGGTGAGGGCTCTCTGGGTTTTGGGTTTCAGGATGATCACAGCTGGGATCAGCAGGGTGAGAACCCCGCAGATTTTGGGATGATCAGCGGGGTGAGAGCTCTCTGGGTTTCGGGATGACCACGGCTGGGATCAGCGGGGTGGCGGCCCCGCAGATTTCGGGATGATCAGCAGAGTGAGGGCTCTCTGGGTTTCGGGATGACCAAGACTGGGATCAGCGAGGTGGTGGCCCCACAGATTTCGGGATGACCAAGACTGGGATCAGCGGGGTGAGAACCCTGCAGATTTTGGGATGATCACCAGGGTGAGAGCTCTCTGGGTTTCAGGATGACCAAGGGCGGGATCAGCAGGGTGGTGGCCCCACAGATTTCGGGATGATCAGGGGGGTGAGAGCTCTCTGGGTTTCGGGATGACCAAGACTGGGATCAGTGGGGTGAGAGCCCCGCAGATTTCGGGATGACCAAGACTGGGATCAGCGGGGTGAGGGCTCTCTGGGTTTCGGGATGATCACAGCCGGGATCAGCGGGGTGGTGGCCCCGCAGATTTCGGGATGACCAAGGCTGGGCTCAGCAGCAGCCCCGGATGACACAGGATGTGCTGGCAGCGGTTTGGCAATCCCGGAGTCACGGGGGGCAGGGAGGGACATGGGGGGGCCCTGGCCACTCCTGGCCCCCTCCGTGGGGGACACGGTCAGGGGGTGACACTGAGCTGGGGCTCCCATGGGACTCTCCCCCCTCATGTGGGTGACACGGGGTGACCCCAGCCCAAAATTCAGCCGTGGAGGGGGTGGGGGGATCCCTGGGGACACCCGGGTGGCAGCAGGGGGAGGGGCAGTGGCTGCACACCGGGGGGTCCCGTGGGGGTCCCGTGGGGGGCAGGGCCGGTTGTAGGGGAGGTTTGAGGGTCCGGGGGGACTTGGGGTCCCAAGGGAGTCCAGGGGCTCCAGGGCAGGGGCGGTTGGGGGGTCCTGGGGGATTGATGGGGGTCTGTGGGTGGTGGGTCCAAGGGGTCTTGGGGGGTCCATGGACAGGGGGGTTGGGGGGGTCTGAAATACCCGGGGGGGTCCGGCGGTCTCTGTGGTCTGGGGGTCTGCGTGGGTCTCTGGGGGGTCCAGGGCTGAGGGGTTCGGAGGACCCCGGGAGGGTCCCGGGGGGGTCCCGTGGTGGAGTGGCCGGGGGCGTCTGGAGGGTCCCGTGGTGGGGTGGTCCCGGATGGTCCCGGATGGTCCCGGGTGTTTCCTGAGGGGTGCGGGGGGGTCCCGGGGGGAGTGCCCGGCTGAGTCAGGACGATCCCGGCGGGGGTGGTCCCGGATGGTCCCAGGGAGCTCCGGGGGGTGCCAGGGGAAGGGTCCCGGGTGGTCCCGGGGCGCTCCCGAGGGGGCCCCACGAGGGGGTTGCCCGGGTGGTCTTGGGGGAGGGTCCCGAAGGGTGTCCGGGGGGGTCCCACCGGCGTGTCCGGGGGGGTGCCGGGTGCTCGGGTGGTCTCGGGGGGGAGAGTCGCGCAGGGTGTTTGGGGGGGTTCCCGCAGGGTGTCCGGGGGGTCCCGGGTGGTCATGGGGAGGATCTCGCAGGGTGTCCGGGGGGGTCCCGCAGGCCGTCCGGGGAGTCCCGGTGGGTGTCCCGGGGAGGTCCCGGATGGTCTTGGGGGGGGGGGCGAGCTCCCCAAGGTGTCCGGGGGGGTCCCGCAGGGTGTCCCGGGGTGTCCGGGGGGGTCCCGGGTGGGGATCCCGGGGGAGTCCCGGGGGGTGTCCGGGGGGGTCCCGGGGGGCGTCCTGAAGGGTGTCCGGGGCGGGTCCGGGGGGCGTCCCGGGGGGGTCCAGCAGGGTGTCTGGGGGGTCCCGCAGGGTGTCCGGGGGGGTCCCGGGGGGGTCCCGCAGGGTGTCCGGGGGAGTCCCGGGGGATGTCCCGCAGGGTGTCCAGGGGGGTCCCGGGCGGGTCCCGGGGGGGTCCCGCAGGGTGTCCGGGGCGGGTCCGGGGGGCGTCCCGGGGGGGTCCAGCAGGGTGTCCGGAGGGGTCCCGGGGGGGTCCCGCAGGGTGTCCGGGCGGGTCCCGCAGGGTGTCCGGGGGGGTCCCGGGCGGGTCCCGGGGGGGTCCCGCAGGGTGTCCGGGGCGGGTCCCGGAGGGTCCCGGGGCGGGTCCCGCAGGGTGTCCGGGGGGTCCCGGGCGGGTCTCGGGGGGTCCCGCAGGGTGTCCGGGGCGGGTCCCGCGGGCTGTCCGGGCGGGTCCGGCGGTGCCGCTGCCCGCGCTGTCCCCGCCCCGGCCCGGCCGGTGCCGCCCATTTCCGCCGGGCGGAGCCGCCCCTCGGCCCCGCAGCGGCCCCGCCGCCAGCGCCCGCCCGGCCCGGCCCGGCCCCGGCCCCGCTCGCTCCGGTGCAGCCCCGCCATGGCGGGCGGCCCGGCCGCGCTCGCCCTCGGTACGTGCGGGGCGCGGGGGGCTCGGCCCGGGGGGCTCCGCGCCCCCAACCCCGGGCAGACCCCGCCGAGGGGGGGAAGCGCCCGCGGCGCCCCCGGACCGGGGCGGTCCCGAGGGCTCGGGGGGTTCTGGGGGTGGGGTGTGGGGGTCGGGTCCGTGAATTGCGGGAAGGCGGTGAAAACCCCACAAAAATCCCATAAAAATCCCCCCGCGCGGGCGCTCCCGAAGTTCGTTCCCTGTGGGAAAGGCGCCTTCGCCGCGACGCGTGAGTACGGCCGCGGTCAGACGCTTAATTAGGGCGGTTAATTAGGGCCGGGGGCTAATTAGAGCTGGGGGGGGGGTGCCGGGGGAAGGGGGAGCGGTGGGAACTGGGGGCGCTCCGGGCTGGAGCGGGGCGATGCTGGCACGGCACGGGACGGGACGGGACGGGACGGGGCGAGCCGGGAGCGGCGCCGGGGATGCTCCCGGGGGAAGGATCCCGGTGCGGATGGCCGGAGCCCGGCCGGCTTTGTCCCGCTGTCCCCGCAGCTCCGGGGGGTTCTATCCCGGTGGGAAAGCGGCGCTTTGGAGCGCTTGGATTCGGGAGAGCGGTTGGGCTTGGCCCCGCTCCAGCTCCCGGCGCTGCCGCTCTGGCTCCGGCACAGCCGCGGCGTGTCCCGGTCCCGCTCCTCCGCCGAGCGTCCCGCGGGGGCTCCGAGCGTCCCTCGGCGGGTCCGTGGCTCCGGCGGGGTGTCCGTCCTTCCTCGGCTCCTCCGGAGCTCCCGTGTCCCTTTTTCTCTCTCCCTGCTCCTTCCCATTCCCGTGGCTCCGTGCTCTCCCCGGCCCCGGTGGTCGCGCACCTCGGGGGGGGTTGAGCCGCGCGTTTCCCACCTGTCTGGGAGCCCCAGTGCCTGAAGATCCGGTGGATCCCTGAAGCTCAGGTGGATCCCTGAGGCTGTGGAGGATCCCTGAAGCTCAGGTGGATCCCTGAGGCCGTGGAGGATCCCTGAAGCCGTGGAGGATCCCTGAAGCTCGGGTGGATCCCTGAAGCCGTGGAGGATCCCTGAAGCCGTGGAGGATCCCTGAAGCCGTCGAGGATCCCTGAAGCCGGGATGGATCCCTGAGGCCGTGGAGGATCCCTGAGGCCGGGATGGATCCCTGAAGCTCAGGTGGATCCCTGAGGCCGTGGAGGATCCCTGAAGCTCGGGTGGATCCCTGAAGCTCAGGTGGATCCCTGAAGCTCAGGTGGATCCCTGAAGCCGGCGCTGGCTGCTCCCCGTTCCCATCCCGGATCGGATCCGGGTGGGAGAGGAGCCCTGGATCAGTCCCAGCGGATCGGAGCATCCCCTTGGGATAGCGGGGAAGGAAAGGGGGGGCCCCGCCAGCCCCCCGCACCTCCGGGATGGAGCCGAGCGGGAACGGGGCCGGGCGGATCCCGACGGAAACCTCGGAGCGGGGAACGAACCCCAGCGATAACGGGGAGCTGGGAGACCCCGCGGGGAGAGCCGGGGGCTGGGAGTTAGCGGGATGGAGCTGCTGGAAGCGCGCTGGGAAGGTCTGGGAGTCCCTGGGAGAGTCGGGGGGCTCCTGCCGGCAGGGTGAGCTCAGGGGGAATGGGCTGGCAGGGGCGATTCCCGAAAATCCCGGGGAACGGGGTGGGATGGGGATGGAAAACCAAGCGGGGGCGGCTGCTGGGGGGGGGGTGGGGGGGTGCAGCCCCGGGGCTCGGAGGGACCGAGGGTGTGGAGTGTCCGAGTGTCCAGGGGGTGTCCGGAGACCCCAGGCCGGCCCTGGGGATGGGAAACTGCGGCCAAGGGCCGGGATCGGGGATGAGGGCCGGGATCGGGGATCAGAGCCAGGATCGGGGATGAGAGCCAGGATCAGGGATCAGGGATGAGAGCCAGGATCGAGGATGAGAGCTGGGATCAGGGATTGGGGCTGGGATCAGGGATCAGGGCCAGGATTGGGGGTCAGGGCTGGGATCAGGGATCGGGGATGAGAGCCAGGATCAGGGATGAGAGGCAGGATCGGGGATGAGGGCTGGGATCAGGGATCAGGGCTGGGATCAGGGATCAGGGATGAGGGCCAGGATCGGGAATGAGGGCCGGGATTGGGAATGAGGGCTGGGATCGGGATCAGGGCTGGGATCAGGGATCGGGGATGAGAGCCAGGATTGGGGATGAGGGCTGGGACTCGGGGATGAGGGCTGGGATCGGGGATGAGGGATGAGAGCCAGGATCAGGAATGAGAGCCAGGACTGGGGATGAGGGCCGGGATCAGAGATCAGGGCTGGGATCAGGGATCAGGGATCAGGGATGAGAGCCAGGATTGAGGATGAGGGCTGGGATCGGGGATGAGGGCTGGAATCAGGGATGGGGGCTGGGATCAGGGATGATAGCCGGGATCAGGGATCAGGGATGAGAGCCAGGATCAGGAATGAGGGCTGGCATCAGGGATGAGGGATGAGAGCCAGGATCGGGAATGAGGGCTGGCATCAGCAATCAGGGCTGGGATCAGGGATCAGGGATGAGAGCCAGGATTGAGGATGAGGGCTGGGATCGGGGATGAGGGCCGGGATCAGGGATCAGGGATGAGAGCCAGGATCGGGGATGAGAGCCGGGATCGGGGATGAGAGCCAGGATAGGGGATGAGGGCTGGGCTCTCCACCTGCCCACGGAGCGGAGCTTTGGGAAGAGGCGCTGGAGCCGAGCGGGTCCCGGCCGGAGAAGGGACGAGCCGGATGCCGAGGGGACGGATGCCCACCCATCCCACAGGATGGGCCATTTCCCAAAAACCCCCGGAGTGGGGTCGCGATCGGCACCAGTGGGGCCAGAGGACGAAGCCCCGAGGCAGGAAAAGTGGGAAAAGCTGGGATGAGACGGGATTCCTGATGGGATTTTGGCGGGAGGAGAATCCTCGAGGTCTGCGAGGAAACCGGGGAGGATCCCTGAGGCCGTGGAGGATCCCTGAGGCTGGAATGGATCCCTGAGGCCGTGGAGGATCCCTGAGGCTGGGATGGATCCCTGAGGCTCGGATGGATCCCTGAGACTGGGATGGATCCCTGAGGCGGGGGAGGATCCCTGAGGCTGGAGGATCCCTGAGACTGGGATGGATCCCTGAGGCCGTGGAGGATCCCTGAGGCTCTGGTGGATCCCTGAAGCTCCGGAGGAGGATCCCTGAAGCCGTGGAAGATTTTTGAAACTGTGGAGGATCCCTGAAGCTGTAGAGGATCCCTGAATCCATGGTGGATCCCTGAGGCCGTGGTGGATCCCTGAAGACATGGTGGATCCCTGAAGCTCAGGTGGATCCCTGAAGACATGGTGGATCCCTGAAACCGGGATGGATCCCCGAAGCTCCGGTGGATCCCTGAGGCTGTGGAGGATCCCCAAAGCCGCGGTGGATCCCTGAGGCCAGGGAGGATCCACAAAGTCCTGGTAGATCCCTGGAGCTCCAGTGGATCCCTGAAGCCAGGGAGGATCCCCGAAGCCCTGGTGGATCCCTGAAGCCAGGGAGGATCCCCAAAGCCGCGGTAGATCCCCGGAGCTCCGGTGGATCCCTGAAGCCAGGGAAGATCCCCAAAGCCCCGGTGGATCCCCAAAGTCCTGGTGGATTCCTGGAGCTCCGGTGGATCCCTGAAGCCGGGGAGGATCCCCCAAGCCCCAGTGGATCCCTGAAGCTGGGGAGGATCCCCAAAGCCCCGGTGGATCCCTGGAGCCAGAGAGGATCCCCGAAGCCCCGGTGGATCCCTGAAGCTGGGGAGGATCCCCAAAGCCCCGGTGGATTCCCGGAGCTCCAGTGGATCCCTGAAGCCGGGGAGGATCCCCGAAGCCCCAGTGGATCCCCAAAGCCCCGGTGGATCCCTGAAGCCAGGGAGGATCCCCAAAGCCCCAGTGGATCCCTGGAGCCAGAGAGGATCCCCAAAGCCCCGGTGGATTCCCGGAGCTCCGGTGGATCCCTGAAGCCGGGGAGGATCCCCAAAGCCCCGGTAGATCCCCAGAGCTCTGGTGGATCCCTGAAGCCGGGGAGGATCCCCAAAGCCGCGGTGGATCCCCGAGGCTCCGGCGGCGCCGGGATTCGCGGGCTGTGCCGCCCCAGGCTCCGTCTGCCGCCCGCCGCCTTTTCGGCGCCGTTCGATCGAACCCGTGCGGGAAATTGGGTCAAATCCAGGGAAAACAACCGCTGGCTCCGTGCCCTGGGAGCGCTCCCGGCCCCTCTTGTCCCCAAAAAGGGGCGGCTCTGGGGGGGTCATTCCCGCCGGGACCCCCCCCCGTTCTCCATAACCCTGCCCGCGCAGGGAATTCCTGCACTTTCCTTAAAAAAAAAACCCCGGAGCGTTTTTGGGAACCCCGGCTCCCCGCGGAGGTTTTGGGGTCAGGGTGTGGCTGACGCCGTGTGTCCGTCCCCGCAGGTGTCCTGCTGGCCGCGTGCCACGCGCTGGACAACACCACGGCTGCCCGCAACGGTGAGTGGCCCTCGGGAATTCCGGGAATTACCGCGACATCCCGGCCCCCTCTCTGTGGGATAACGGGGCCCTGGGTGGGATCCCGGCCTTTGATCCCCATGGGAAAACCGGGAATGGTTTCCAGCCCCCCCAAAAAAAAAGGGTTTTGTCACTAAAAGGAAAGGGTTTCCAGCCCTCTCCCTTGTGGGATAACGGGGCCCTGGGTGGGATCCCGGCCCTTGATCCCTGTGGGAAAACTGGGAACGGTTTCCAGCCCCAAAAGAAAGGGTTTTGTCCCCACAAGGAAAGAGTTTCCAGACCTCTTCCTTGTGGGATAGCAGGGCCCTGGGTGGGATCCCGGCCCTTGATCCCCATGGGAAAACTGAGAATGGTTTCCAGCCCCCAAAAAAAGGGTTTTGTCCCCAAAG
>JACSVZ010000018.1:0-57949 GCA_014706295.1 Lycocorax pyrrhopterus obiensis
CCACGCTGCCTAGCAGGGAGATTTCAGAAAATAAATCTGACAGCTCACATTGGCTTTATGGGATAAATTGTTTGGCTCAGAGTCAAATTGCATAAACCAGGAAAGGTCTGCATGAGACTCCTTGTACCCGCAACTTTCTTTGTTTGATAAAGGAGTCTGGGAAAAAGACCCTTGCACATCACTCTGCTCCTTGGAGGGCTTCCTAGAAGAGTTCTTGGCCCAGCTTTGGCAAGTTTCTAATTCCTATGTGAACCTCTTTATCTAAATTATATCTCCCTGGAATGTGGCAATGGAGAGTTTGTTCGAAGTTTAATAACTTTCTTTGAGGCATTTTTTCCTGGAAGGTCGTGCTTCTGTTTCCCTGTTTTTGGACAGTGCTTTTGCATTAGAAGTTGTGAGTGGAGTTTTTTTCAGGAAATACTTACTTCAGTCACCTAAGACAAAATTGTATGCGTGAGAATGAAGAAACATAGTGCAAAAGCAAGCCTGTTCAACTTTCTCACAAGACTTAGCTTGAGAAAGAGGCGCATGATAAAGCCTTTAAAAGTCAGGGTTTCTTACTGTGTGGTCCAGAGTAAGACCTCAGGGTATCACTTGCAGCCGAAGAGTTTCAATGACTTCTGGGTGCTCTCAGAAACGAATTTCTGTGGTTGAAGTGAAAACTGAGCTGTTCCTCCTGGTCAGTTTCTCTGAAAACATTCTTAATGCATCCTTGCACAACTCATATAATTGTTTATTCTTTCCCCTTTCCATATGTAGGTTTAATTGTAAGTAGTGGCGAAACTTCATTTAACGAGGCCTCGTCCTTCAGTGTCTTGTTTAGTCATCTTATAGCTGGTGAGGAAGGCAGGAGATGTTAGTGGCAGAACCTTGAGTTCCAGTTCTGAGTGAACAGGTGTAAACATGGCCTTAGATTAAGTCACACTTTTGTGGAACAGTGTGTGCAATAAAAGAGGGGAAGAGATTCCCCTAAGTGAATAGCTCAATGGCCACGTCACTGCTGGATGACCACTCCTCTTTTGGTTTGTATATTTATCATTCCTGTGCTTTTGAATAATTACAGTTCTTCTTGGAATGGTGGTGATCAGACAACTGTATCTCCTTTATGTGCATGATCATGATGCATTATCTTCTCACGAGGTGTTTTTGTTAATGATGAATTCATAAACAAACCTGAAAGTTGAATAGGAAGTTAGACAGATGAGAATGATGACATATGGGTAGAATAGTTTATAAATGGGTAGAATAGTTTATAATTCCTGTGAAGCACTGGTGCATTTCCAAAACCGAAACCCACTACTAATATAGTCCAAACTAAGAGTTAACAGCCTCACTTGCTTGTTCAGACACTGGTGACTTCCAGGTGCCTTGTGAAATATTTCTTTTAAGGCAGATACATGACAACGCGCCTCTGTATTCCAGGAGTCGCAGTATTTCCCTCAGGGAGGCCAGTCACAGATTTTGAGTTTGTTTTCTTGATAGCCAGAAACGATTGAGGGATTTGAGCTTCTGCTTTGTGAAAAAAGACCTTGTGAAGGAGCACTGGAACACAGCCCCACCCATTGCTGGACTCCAAGTGGTAACAAGCATAAACAAGCTCAAGGAGCACTATTGCATAGCAGCAGTCACCTCTGGACCCTTCTGCCAAACTCCAGAGCACAGTACAGCTTGTAGAGTACGGATGGGCCAGTTCCACCAACCTGGAGATTGTTCTTATCTTTTGGGGGGACTACAGAACTACATTCTCCTCTATGTGATTTCCTACACTGTGCAAACTTGGATTTCTCACAGTAAGGAATAATCAGCCCCATGTGGGGCAGTGGGAGGTTTTTGGTTTGCGTTATGAAGTGCCAGGAAGCATTGTTGTTATGAAAAAGCAATATCTGAAGCTTCGGAAAGTCACCCAGTACAATTAAAAGAGACCTAGTGACCCTTTGAAATCAGGGCAGTTTTCTTACCTTATACCTCTAGGCTTCAGTGAATTTCCAGATGCTCTGGGCATGAGTTTTTAAGGGAGAGTTGTGGCAAAGCAACTGAAAATCATAGACCCAAGGTACCTTCCTCAATAAGGTCATATGGAGTTTTGGATTTGTGTATGAATCATCAGAAATCACTGTAAAATTTCAGATGATCATGCTTGCTGTTAGATGGCCTGACCTGATGATAGGACTCATGCCGAGAAGCTCCCCAAATAAAAGCAGAGGAAATATCATAACAATTACTATGACAGGCCCTGGAGTTTCAAGTGTCCACCAAGAACACTGAGGTTTTCTCCACGTTAAAGAGTAATGGGTGCCAGGATGTGCACAGCGCAGAGCCTGCACAGACTTGTGCTTTATTTTCCTTTGGCAGGTGTGTACAGTGACACGGGTCTGAGTGCAGGTCCACTACCTTTGAACTTCACATCTCTCCCTCAGTGTTCACTGTTGCTCAAAATCAGAACCAGACCTGAGCGTTTCAGAGTGATGTGAACTCTTTTGCATGGGCTTCAGTGACATCTGTGGGCAGCAAGGTGAAATATCAGGAAAGGTTGAAAATATTTGAAAGTTTGACATGAAGTGATAGAGAGGATTTGGAAAACAGTTGCCACGGATTGTGCAGGTTTACAGTTTGCCTATCTCTTGTTGTTGCAACTGGATACGGGGTCGTACCAATAGTGAGTGGCCTTCCAACACTGGAAATTAACTTTCACAAGGCGGCTGCAGTGGCGTCGCGGCGCCTCCGGGTGCCGCTGTTGGCCGCCGCCGAGCGCTGCTGGAGCCGCCGCCGCGTCCGCGTCCTGCCCCCGCAGGCTGCTCGCTTCGCCCGGCGGCCGGCCAGAGCGGCAGCGGCACGGGCAGCAGCAGCAGCAGCAGCGGCGGCGGCGAGAGGCGGCGCTTGTCGGGGAGCAGCGGCGTCCGAGGCGGGCAGAGCGGGCTCGCTGCGCTCGGCGGCCCCTGCGCTGTGTGGCGAGAGCGGCTGGAAGGGAGGCAGGGCAGCGGCAGGAGGCAGGAGCGCGGCGAGCGCCGGCGCCGGAGAATGGCGGTGAGGCGGCGGCAGAGGCGCGGGCCGGGCTGTGGGCGAGCGCTGCTGCCCGCGGTGCTGCTGTGCGTGTGGTGGCGGGCGGCGGCGGCGGAGCGGGTCCGCTACTCCATCGCCGAGGAGCTGGGCAGAGGCTCGCTCGTGGGGGCCGCTGGCGCGGGACCTGGGGCTGAGCGCGGACGAGCTGCCGGCGCGCAAGCTGCGGCTGAGCGAGGAGAAGCAATACTTCACGGTGAGCGAGGAAAACGGGAACCTGTACGTGAATGAGAGGCTGGACCGGGAGGAGATGTGCGGCGAGTCAGCGACCTGTTCCGTCAGCTTCGAGGCGCTGGTGCAGAACCCGCTGAACGTTTTCCATGTCGAGGTGGCCATCCAGGACGTGAATGACAACTCCCCGGCCTTCAGCAAGGCTGCTCTGGACCTCGAGATCGGTGAATGGATCACTCCCGGGACTCGCTTTCCCCTGGAGATGGCCCATGATGCAGACGTGGACAGCAACTCACTGCTGACTTACCAGCTTACCAGCAACCCGTCCTTCTCCCTGGCCATGAAGCGGAGCCCGGACGGAAGCAAGCCGGAATTAGTTCTGGAGAGAGCATTGGACCGAGAGAAGCAGAGTTCCTTTGAGCTGGTGCTGACGGCGGTTGATGCCGGGGACCCCGCGAGGTCCGGGACTGTCCAGGTACGCATCAACGTCACCGACGCCAACGACAATCCACCCGTATTCGCGCGATGACCGTACCGCGTCAGCCTGCGCGGAGGACGTGCCGCCGGGTTCGGCAGTACTGAACCTGTCAGCCTCGGACGCCGACGCCGGCACCAATGCCCTCATCACCTACAAGCTTCGGGAAAAATGCCGACCAAGCCCTTCAGAAGTTCGTGATCGATGCCAGAGAGTGGGTCTGTCACGCTGCAGGAGGCGCTGGACTTTGAGGACACGAGCGCGTTCAGCCTGGCTGTGGAGGCGGAAGGACGGAGGGGGTTGGTTGCGCACTGCAAGGTGGAGGTGGAGGTGCTGGACGTGAACGACAACCCGCCTGAGATCACCATTCTGTCTTTGTCGAGCCCCGTGCCCGAGGACGCGCCCACCGGCACTGTGGTGGCCCTACTAAAAGTGCGAGACCGAGACTCCGGCGAGAACGGTCAGGTGTCGTGCGAGCTGTCGGGCGAGGCGCCGCTGTCGATCGTGGCGTCGTCGGGCGGCTCGTACAAGGTGGTGACGGCTGGAGCGCGCTGGACCGCCGAGCAGGCGTCCGAGCACCGAGTGACGGTGGTGGCCCGGACCGGGGGCAGGCCGGCGCTGTCGAGCAGCGCGGAGCTGGTGCTGGAGGTGTCGGACGTGAACGACAACGCGCCGGTGTTCGAGGAGGCGGCGTACAGCGCGTACGTGGCGGAGAACAACGCGGCGGGCGCGCTGGTGGTGGCGCGTGCAGGCACGGGACGCGGACGCGGGCGCGAACGGGCGCGTGAGCTACTGGCTGGCGGCGGCCAGCGCGGGCGCGGCGGGCGCGGCGGCGCTGGTGTCGGTGGAGGCGCGGAGCGGCGCGCTGTACGCGCAGCGCTCGTTCGACTACGAGCAGTGCCGCGAGTTCGCGGTGGCGGTGCGGGCGCAGGACGGCGGCGCGCCGGCGCGCAGCTCCACGGCCACGGTGCGCGTCTTCGTGCTGGACCGCAACGACAACGCGCCGAGGGTGCTCTGGCCGGCGGCGGGGCGCGGGTGCTGCGGCCCCGGGAGCTATGGCCCCGGCGGCGGCGGCGTTCGAGGTGGTTCCGCGTTCGGCCGAGGCCGGGTACCTGGTGGCCAAGGTGGTGGCGGTGGACGCGGACGCGGGGCGCAACGCGTGGCTGTCGTACGAGCTGGTGCAGGCGTCGGAGCCGGCGCTGTTCCGCGTGGGGCTGCACAGCGGCGAGGTGCGCACGGCGCGCGCCGTGTCCGAGAGGGACGCGGGCAAGCAGCGTGTGGTGGCCGTGGTGAAGGACCACGGGCAGCCGGCGCTGTCGGCCACGGCCACGCTGCACGTGGTGCTGGCCGAGAGCTTGCAGGAGGCGCTGCCGGAGCTGAGCGAGCGGGCGGCGGGCGCCGAGGCGCCGGCGGCCGAGCTGCAGTTCTACCTGGTGCTGGCGCTGGCGCTGCTGTCGGCGCTTTTCCTGCTGAGCGTGGCGCTGGCCGTGCTGGCGCGGCTGCGGCGGGCCGGGCCGCCCGGCGTGCTGCGCTGCCTGGGCGCGCAGCGCTTCTCGGTGGCCGGCGCCGCCTTCCCGGCCGACTTCTGCGAGGGCACCTTGCCCTACTCCTACAACCTGTGCGTGGCGGCGCCGGCGCGCGCCGTGCCCGAGGCCGCTTGGCCGCCGCCGCCGGTGCCCATCCTGGCTGCGGAGGAGCTTCTGGGCGGCGATTCCTGTGAGAAGCCGAGCTCGAGCAGCAGCGCCGTGACCGGAGAACCGCCCGCCGACCCCGGCGCAGCTCAGGTCTGTAAAGCCGCGCGTTCGTTCTGTTATTGAGGCTTTCCTAACATCGTCCTTTCAGCCCTCATTTTCTCGGCGTGGTGTCAATGAGAAGTTGTCATCTGTGTCTCTATGTAGCCACGGAATTTTTTGATTTTTACTTGATAACAGCTTCAGTTTCAGTTGAGATGCTTTGCCTACAACTCTCTTTTGAACTTGCAGCAGTGTTCCCCTGTGTTTCCCGGGGTTGTATTGGTGTGGGGATTCACATTCCTTTCTCCATTCATGACTGAATTAAGGAGAGGGCTATCCCCCGTCCATGGAGAACAGGAAGCCCGCGGTGGCACTTGGTTCTTCCTTGATAACAAAGTCAAGTTTTATAACAGAGTCAAGTTCTGTGGAGACTTTTTGTCTTCAACACTTGTGCTCTATAAATTATTAAATTGCGTTTGCAGCATTGAACTTGGATGCTTATTCTGTAGGAGAACTGCTCGTTCCACGAGACGGAGTAGGGGAAAAAAAACCACTGACAAGTGATGTTGTAGCTTTTTCGTTCCTGATTGATTTTTCCAGAAAGGGTGTAACTGAAACTGGTTTATAGCTGTACCCAAACCCGTTCGTTTATTTTTATTTTTTCCCTATTGGAGCCACAAAGGAAAAGTTTGTGGATAGTTACGTTCTCCATCCTGAGTGAAAGAAAAGAGTGCCGCCCGTTTTGGGGAGCAATGCAGTAGTGGGCTGGCTTCCTGTGTAAAAAGTAAGGAACACTAAATTGAACTGAGGATAGCGAGATTCAAACATTCGAATTCCTTCAAGTTTTTCTTTGAGAGTATCAGCTGCATCTTTATTTCTACCTATAATAATGAGGTAACAATTAGCTCCCTGAATTCAAGAAGCATGCAATTGCTCTCGTCCCGCTTTTGCTAATGAGCCTGATCGCTCAGGTTATCCGTGTATGTGTGTGGGTATATATATATATAATGTTTTCAATCTCAGACCCTGTTGTTGAAGATGCTTTTGAACAAATAGGGTAAGGCTAATGGTAATCTACAGGTTGAAATGAGAAAAATATGCTTTACTTTACATATATTGCCATTAGTTAATGATTAGTGTCTCCTGCGGTAGAAGCACCATGCCCACAGCATGCCTCTGCTTTCCTCCCGATCGTGATCCCCTGGAGGATCAAAGCAGAGATCGGCTGGAGAAAAGCCAATGCAGGAGGTCACCTCTGCACGGGAACTGATGGCCCCGCGAGCTGCCCGTGGGAGAGGCAGGGCGGGATCGCTCGGCAGCGCTCGGTGCCTGCAGTGCCGGGAAGAGGCTGCGGGCGCCGCTGTTGACCGAGAGGAGCGAGAGGAAGATCGGAGCGCTGCAGCCCCGCCCGCTGCGGCCCGGCTCGCTCACAAGACCGCAGGATTCCTAGCTCGGCGGCCGGGCGATCTACAATCGTCCCAGCGGTGCGGAACCTTTCTGTAGCCAGGCGGAAGGACTGCTGGCGGCTGAGCGCCCGGGAGCGGCGAGCCGGAGAAGGGAGCGTGAGGCAGATCGGCGATCGGCGGTGGGGAGCTGCTCGCGGTGTTGGGGTGCTGGCCGTGCCGCAGCGGAGATGTGCGCGGCGGGGAGGCGCTGGGGCCGGCGGCAGCGAGCTCTGCTCTGCGGCGTCCTGCTGGCGGCGTGGGAGGCGGCGTGGGGGCAGCTGCGCTACTCGGTGCCCGAGGAGATGCCCAAGGGCTCGTTCGTAGGTGACGTGGCCAAGGACCTGGGGCTGCAGCTGCCAGAGCTCAGCGATCGCGGCGTCCGCATTGTCTCCGAGGGTAGGATGCAGTATTTCGCTCTGCACGGGAAGACGGGACATTTAGTGACGGCGGAGAGGATCGACAGAGAGCAGCTGTGCGAGAGTGTGCAGCAATGCGTGCTGCGCTGTGAGCTGATAGTGGAGGAAGAAATGAAGTTCTATGAAATCGAAGTGGAGATCACGGATATCAACGACAACGCCCCCAGCTTTCAAGAGGCAGATACTGATATGAGACTGAGCGAGACGACAGCCCCGGGGTCGCGATTTCCACTGACAGAGGCTCATGATCCGGACTTGGGCCAGAATTCGCTGCAGAGCTACGACCTCAGCGGCGACGAGCACTTCTCGCTGGCCGTGCAGGCGGGCCCCGGCGGCGATCAGCGTCCCGAGCTGGTGCTGGCGAAGGCGCTGGACCGGGAGGAGGCGGCGTTTCACGAGCTGGTGCTGAGGGCGAGCGACGGCGGCGATCCGGCGCAGACGGGCACGGCTCGGATTCGCGTGACAGTGGTGGACGCGAACGACAACGCGCCCGTGTTCAGCCAGGCGGAGTACACGGTGCGTGTGCCCGAGGACGTGCCCGTGGGCTCCGTTCTCGTCACTGTCACGGCCACAGACGCGGATGAGGGGCTGAATGGACAAGTGAAATACTCTTTTAAAAAAAAGAAGACTTCATCGCAGATATTCCACCTGGACTCTGAGACGGGAGCAATCACCCTCGTGCGAAGCCTGAACTTCGAGGAAGGTGATGCCTACGAGCTGGACCTGCAGGCATATGATGGTGGGGCTCTTTACGATACGGCAAAAGTCATGATCACTGTGTCAGACGTCAACGACAACGTGCCAGAGATTTCAGTGAGATCGGCACTAAGTGCCATCTCTGAGGACTCCCCATCAGGGACCGTGGTGGCCCTGCTACACGTGCAGGACCGCGACTCGGGGGCCAACGGCGAGGTGCGCTGCTCCCTCGACGGGGGCGTCCCGTTCCGGCTGCAGAGCTCCCACGGCAGCTACTACAGCGTGGTGACAGCGAGAGAGCTGGACCGGGAGCAGGTGTCGGAGTACAACGTGACGGTGCGGGCGGCCGACGGCGGGTCGCCGGCGCTGCAGAGCAGCGCGGTGCTGTCGCTGCGGGTGCTGGACGTGAACGACAACGCGCCGGTGTTCGCGCAGGAGCGCTACAGCGCGCGGCTGGCGGAGAACAACGCGGCGGGCGCGCTGGTGCTGAGGGTGCGCGCGACGGACGCGGACTGGGGGCAGAACGCGCGCGTGCGCTACCGGCTGTCGGAGGGGCGGGTGCGGGGCGCGCCGCTGTCGTCGTACGTGTCGGTGCAGGCGGAGACGGGCGCGCTGTACGCGCTGCGCTCCTTCGACTACGAGGAGGTGCGCGAGCTGGAGCTGTGGGTGCGTGCGGAGGACGGCGGCGCGCCGGCGCTGAGCAGCAACGTGTCGGTGCGGCTGCTGATCGTGGACGAGAACGACAACGCGCCGCAGGTGCTGTACCCGGCGCCGGCGCCGGCGTCGGGCGGGGGCTGGTCGGGCGTGGAGCTGGCGCCGCGCTCGTCGGAGCCCGGCGCGCTGGTGGCCAAGGTGGTGGCGGTGGACGCGGACGCGGGTCAGAACGCGTGGCTGTCGTACGAGCTGGCCAAGGCGACGGAGCCGGGGCTGTTCCGCGTGGGGCTGCACAGCGGCGAGGTGCGCACGGCGCGCTTCCCGCTGGCCCGCGACGCGGCGCGCCAGAGCCTGGTGGTGGTGGTGAAGGACCACGGGCGGCCGGCGCTGTCGGCCACGGCCACGCTGAGCGTGGTGCTGGCCGAGAGCGTGGCCGAGCTGCTGGCCGAGCTGGGCAGCGCGGCCGAGGCGGCGGCGCCGGGCGAGCCGGCCGGCAGCCTGACGCGCTGGCTCGTGCTGGCCGTGGCCGCCGTGTCGTGCCTGTTCGTCGCCTTCCTGCTGCTGCTGCTGGCGCTGCGCCTGCGCCGCTGGCGCCGCGAGCAGCTGCTGGCGGCCGACGGCGGCGCCTTGCGCGGCGTGCCGGTGTCGCACTTCGTGGGCATCGACGGCGTGCGCGCCTTCCTGCAGTCCTACTCGCACGAGGTGTCGCTCACGGCCGACTCGCGCAAGAGCCAGCTGCGCTTCTCGGGCGGCAGCTGCTGCGACACCCTGCCGGCCCGGCCGCTTCCCGACGAGCCCGCGCCGCTGCTCGGGGAGGAGGATCCTGCCGGCGCTCATCCCGCGGACCCCGCCTCACTCCCGGTGAGTTACTCGGTCCCGACTGCCTCCTCGATACTTCCCCTTGCTGCTCCCCTGTGGTCTATGACGTGCATAGGGAGTTTCGCTGACTTAGGCAGGAGATGTCCATACAATCAGTGTTCTCGCCACTGGTGGAGGAGCCTGGAGAAATAATGTTGCTTGTGCCTGGAAATGCGTGAGGGCGTTAATTAATTAATTAATTGATTGATTAATTAATCGCGTCATTATTATCTTTCATGCTGCCCATTTATCCAGTATCTCCTGGAAAACAGCTCCTATTTTAGCTTTAGAAACTTGATAGTTCTTTGAAGCCTAGATGGCAAAATTGCTTGCATATTACAAATGTCATAAAAACCATTTGAGTTTGTCAGGGCTTATAGATGTCAATCCTTGGAGCTTTTCTCTGCGGGTGCCTTGCGCTATGCAAGAGAATGTTTTGCTGCTTTTCATCATCAGTGCTCACAACTTTATCCACTGTTATACCCCGTACAGCTCTTCCTATGAAAGGTAGTTCTTGGACATAGGTGTAAACATTGTATTAATGGTTGCAAAATGAGTTATCTTCCAAAATACCCATGTGCTGAGGAAGAATGATGGTGTTTTGGAGTTGATTCTGATGACTGAGTCTTTATCTGAGCTACATATTGCTTATACCAGTTAGAACATTTCATGTTACTTGAAGTGAGTGTGTTAAGCAGAGAAGGTCCTATGCATGGGTCTATTTTGTGGTTCTTGTTCTCCATAAGAAAAGATTGTGTGGGAAACGTTTTTCAATGGTACTGTTTTCCAAGTAGCTTCCCTTGTTTCATGATGTTTGAGCATGCTGCACAGAGGCAGAGCAACTGGATGACTTTGCTGTTGTGTAGTTTGAAGTGTTGGTGTACGTGTTCGTTTTCCCTTAGCTGGTATATGAATCTCTTTGTTGTGCTTCTGTGCATTTTCCTCTTCTTGTTCTCCAAAGATATTACTTGGAGATCTGTGCCTCTAGATACTAGATACTCCTCTTGTGTACCTGCTTCATTCGACGTAGCTGGAAATGTCAAGCCATGATTCCTTTACTTTTGTGGCTTCCCTATGGCTTCCTTGGTTACTATGATCAAAAACTGGTTATTTGTTTTGGCTGACAGTCCTTAAAAATAGGTATCTGTTCAAATTATAAGGCTGGCAGAGCAGTTTCCATCCATACCTTGATGCTGTGCAGTTGCTAAGACAAAGACATTGATACACAGGTGCGTCAATGTTGTTTTGGCTGAATAATGGTTTGATGTCATGCCTGGTCCCAATGCCTCTGCCATTTTTTTTTCCTATGATCCTGGTTTCCCTGGACTGAAAGGCAATGGTGGTCTTGTTACAATGGAGCATTTGTACAATAAATCTGCATTTAGAAGGATGATGCATGTGTAGATTTTGCTAATGAGCAATTTAGATTGCTGAAAGAATCAGTATCAGAGCTGTTATTAAAACTGTTTTCAATATGATTTCAGAAAAGTGCATCTTAACAAAGTTTGATGGGAAGGTTCACTCTATTACTTGCTATATGGGTGAAATAGACAAGGTATTTTTTAGGGAGTGGCAAGCCTTGAGAGTTGCCCCATCCCCTGCTCAAGGGGAGAGTCACCTGACATTGCAGTCCAGATGCACTTCAGGGAGAGATCAAATTGAATTAATCCAAAGATCTGTTGTTGGCAAAATTATCTCTGCCGTGAGGTGCAATCTTTTATCTCTCTGGAATATAGTGATGGGGAGCTTCTTCACAGTTGTAATTGCACTTTCTTTCAGGCCTTTCTCTCCTGGAATGTTGTGGTTCCTTTTTTTCCTTTTCTGGACTGTAATGTATCAGAAGGTGTGAGTGTTCATTTGCAGCAAATACCTCAATGAACTAAGACAAAATTTCATATGCTAGGAAAAATTAAGAGAAGGTAAAAGAGAATCTATTGCACATTCTCAGAAGATTTAGTTTGAGAACAAGATCTATAATAAGGCCTTTAAACTTAGGGCTACTTATTTGTGTAAGATGAGCAGACCACATAGTAGAAAAATCAATGAGAGATGATGACTGCTTAAAAAAATGTAACCGTGTACAGTGTAGTCCAGAGCAAGACTTCAAATCACACTTTCAGCTTGAGAACTCAGTGAGTTCCAGGTGCTCTTGGGGATGAATTTCCACGCCAACAGTGAAGACTAGAATGTCTTCCTTGTCAGTTTCTCTGAAAACGCTTCTTTACATTGATCATTTCTTTTTCTTTTATCTTTAGGGGGTTTTTCGTTTTTTCCACACACACTTTTCTGATCTTCTGTGTATGTAGGTTTAGTTTAAGTAGTGACATATCTTCATTTAGGAATGTATTTTCTGGTCACGTTAATGCTGGTGTGGAAAGCAGGAGAGGGGGGTACATTTCTGTTTCAGTGTTGTTATGGATTAATAGACCTACACATGACCTTAGAAGAAGTTGCATCTTTGTGGAACTGTGCATGTGATAAAAGAGGAGAAGAGATTCCTTCTAAGCAAATAGTGAGATTATCCATTCTCTGTTGGATGACTGCATGTCATTCTTCTGAGAATACCACTAAGCACACAAACATACCTTCTTTCTTGGTATGATCATGATGCATTATCATCTCATGAGTTATTTTTCCCAATTACACGCCTCAGAAGCAGACCTGCAAGTTCTGTAGAGTTGGAGACATGAGAATGTTGATGTATGGGTAGAACACCTTATAATTTCTGTGTGCAACTTCCTTTCTCCATTTATAGCTCTCTGTGACTTTTTGATTGAGAGTTTAATGAAAGCAGTAATTACAATTTCCCACCATGGATTGGTGGGATTCGGGCTTCATTTCCTGGAATGTTATGGTTCATGTTTTCTATCTGCAGACTGTTCTTTTGTGTCTGTAACTTGTGTTGCTTTGCATGAAATACTGACTTCCCTTTGAAACCAAACGAAGACAGAATGTTATATGTGAGGAAAATTCTATAGAAACCAAAACTGAGGATCCCATAAGTCCTATTCACATAAAGGCCTTTTATACTGCATTTAGACTTGTGGCTTCATATTTCTATGAAATTAACAGGCCACAAAGTAGAAAATTTCGCAAGAACTGATGAAGTTCCAAATATGAACCCCCCTACAACGTAGTCCAAAGTAAGACTTATGGGCCTCAGTTGCAGGTTCAGACTTTACTCACTTTTGGGTGTTCTGGGAGTTTATTTTTTAAACAGAGGTGTGTAAAACCAACTGTACTTTAGAGGAGTCTGGTATTTACCTCACAGGGGCCAGTAACAGCTTTTGGTTTTGTTTATTAATAACCAGAAATGAGTGAGAGATTAGAGGTTCTTGCTTTGCAAGAAGGACCTTGGGGAGAGCACTTGCACACAGCCCTACCTACTGCTTACTCCAAGTGGGTAATAAGCATTAAATAAGATCATGGAGCATTTTTGCATAGCAGCAGTCACCTCTGATCTCCCTCTGGCAAGCTCTGGAACATTGTAGAGACTGTAGAGTGCTGCTGGTCAATCCCACCTACCTAGGGATTGTTCTTATGTCTCTCAGGACTACCCAATTATGTGCCCCTCTATGATTTCCTAAACGGTACAAGCCTAGAAGTGGCACAACAGAGAATAACCAGTTCCATGTGGGAGAGTGGGAAGTGTTTGATTTGGCTTCTTTAGTTTTACTGCCAAGCATTTTTGTTGTTCTGAATAAAGGCATGGTCTGCAGTTTACTAAAGTCATTAGGTCCAGTCAAAAGAGACCTTGTAGCCTTTTCAAATTAGTGCATCTTACCTAGCTTACATGTTGAGATTTTAGTGACCTTTCATCATCCGGGGGGGGTGATCATTTTAAGGCAGAATTGTGGCAAAGCAACTGAAGACCACAGAATTGATGTACATTCATCAGTGAAGTCAGATCGAGGTTTGTGATTTTTATATTAATCATTAGAAATTATTAAAAGCTTACTGCTGTTCATGCTGTCCCTGGGTTGGGCAGTTGATAGGACTTTTGTGTAGCAGCTCCCAAAATTAAACCAATACAAATGTGAAATAAATTCTTATGGCAGGACTTAGAATCTGGGGTTTCAACCATCAGCACTGAATTTGATTTTGTCCTGGATAGGAGTGAGTGTAATGATTTGCAGTTTCTTTTTTTCTGCAAGGTATGGACAGTGATACTGCTCTGAGTTCAGGTCCACTGACTATGGGCTTCACATTTTTTCATCAGTTTTAGTAACTGTTCTAAATCAGAAGTAAACCTTGAATTTTTAAAGTAGCATCAAATTCACACTTTTGAATGGGCTCCAGAGACATGGACAGGAAGATGAAACATTTGCAGTTTTGGCATAAACTGATACAGTGGATTTGGAAAAGGTGAAAGCAGTGGTTGGGAATGCCAGGATGTTCTTGTGCATCTCTGGGTCCTAGATGCAAACTAGAGTCAGGACTTCGAATCTTTGAGTGTGCAAGAGGGAACTTCGTTATTGTTCTGACACACGTATTTATTTCCTTCTCCGTTTTCATGCAACCTCCGACCTCAAGATGTAAAGGCCTGTGGCAATACATAATCCTAGCTTAAATGGCCCCCTGCCGCTAAAAAAAAAAACCTTTTAGGTATGACACGACTGTTGTTGCTGTAATCATTAGGTTTTCCACTAAACATAAAACAAGAGGCTTTTCACTTGCTGATCGCAGTAGAATAGAGACCCCAGAGGCGGTGCAGCCCCCGAGCCCCGCCCAAAGCCGGGCCCCCTTGAGCGCGGCCATCCGGCGGCTGCAGTGGCGTCGCGGCGCCTCCGGGTGCCGCTGTTGGCCGCCGCCGAGCGGTGCTGGAGCCGGCGCCGCGTCCGCGTCCTGCCCCCGCAGGCTGCTCGCTCGCCCGGCGCCGGCCAGAGCGGCAGCGGCACGGGCAGCAGCAGCAGCAGCAGCAGCGGCGGCGAGAGGCGGCGCTTGTCGGGGAGCAGCGGCGTCCGAGGCGGGCAGAGCGGGCTCGCTGCGCTGCGGCGGCCCCTGCGCTGTGTGGCGAGAGCGGCTGGAAGGGAGGCAGGGCAGCGGCAGGAGGCAGGAGCGCGGCGAGCGCTGGCGCCGGAGAATGGCGGTGAGGCGGCGGCAGAGGCGCGGGCCGGGCTGCGGGCGAGCGCTGCTGCCCGCGGTGCTGCTGTGCGTGTGGTGGCGGGCGGCGGCGGAGCGGGTCCGCTACTCCATCGCCGAGGAGCTGGGCAGAGGCTCGCTCGTGGGGCCGCTGGCGCGGGACCTGGGGCTGAGCGCGGACGAGCTGCCGGCGCGCAAGCTGCGGCTGAGCGAGGAGAAGCAATACTTCACGGTGAGCGAGGAAAACGGGAACCTGTACGTGAATGAGAGGCTGGACCGGGAGGAGATGTGCGGCGAGTTGGTGTCTTGTTCCGTCAGCTTTGAGGCGCTGGTGCAGAACCCGCTGAACGTTTTCCACATCGAGGTGGCCATTGAGGACGTGAACGACAACTCCCCGGCCTTCAGGAAGCCTGCTCTGGACCTTGAAATCGGTGAATGGACGCTTCCCGGAGCTCGCTTTCCCCTGGAGACGGCCCGAGACGCAGACGCAGGAAGCAATTCGCTGCTGACTTACCAGCTCACCAGCAACCCGTCCTTCTCTCTGGCTTTGAATGAAAACCCAGGTGGGAAAAGACAGCCAGAATTAGTGCTGGAGAGAGCGTTGGACCGGGAGAAGCAGAGCTCCTTTGAGCTGGTGCTGATGGCCGTGGATGGCGGGGACCCCGCGAGGTCTGGGACTGTCCAGGTTCGGGTCAACGTCACCGACGCCAACGACAACCCGCCCGTGTTCAGCAAAAGGGTCTACGATGCGCGAGTGGCGGAGAATCTGCCGGTGGGGTCGCTGGTGCTGCGGGTGCGGGCGACGGATGCGGACGCGGGCTCCAACGGGCGAGTCTCCTACTCCTTCGGCAACGTCCCGGACGACGTTCCCTCATTGTTCGCTGTCGACAGCGAGAGCGGGGAGGTCAGGACGGTGGGTCTTCTGGATTTTGAGGAGAAGAATAAATACATCTTCGGTCTGGAGGCGAGGGACGGGGGCGGGCTCACCGGTCACTGCGAAGTGCAGATAGACATCAGCGACGAGAATGACAACGCGCCCGAGATCACCATTCTGTCTCTGTCGAGCTCCGTGCCCGAGGATGCTCCGACAGGCACGGTGGTGGCCGTGCTGAAAATTCGGGACCGAGACTCCGGCGAGAACGGTCAGGTGTCGTGCGAGCTGTCGGGCGAGGCGCCGCTGTCGATCGTGGCGTCGTCGGGCGGCTCGTACAAGGTGGTGACGGCGAGCGCGCTGGACCGCGAGCAGGCGTCCGAGCATCGAGTGACGGTGGTGGCCCGGGACCGGGGCAGGCCGGCGCTGTGGAGCAGCACGGAGCTGGTGCTGGAGGTGTCGGACGTGAACGACAACGCGCCGGTGTTCGAGGAGGCGGTGTACAGCGCGTACGTGGCGGAGAACAACGCGGCGGGCGCGCTGGTGGTGCGCGTGCAGGCGCGGGACGCGGACGCGGGCGCGAACGGGCGCGTGAGCTACTGGCTGGCGGGCGGCAGCGCGGGCGCGGCGGGCGCGGCGGCGCTGGTGTCGGTGGAGGCGCGGAGCGGCGCGCTGTACGCGCAGCGCTCGTTCGACTACGAGCAGTGCCGCGAGTTCGCGGTGGCGGTGCGGGCGCAGGACGGCGGCGCGCCGGCGCGCAGCTCCACGGCCACGGTGCGCGTCTTCGTGCTGGACCGCAACGACAACGCGCCCAGGGTGCTCTGGCCGGCGGCGGGCGCGGGTGCTTCGGCCTCGGGAGGTGCCCCGGCTCCGGCACCGTTCGAGGTGGTTCCGCGTTCGGCCGAGGCCGGGTACCTGGTGGCCAAGGTGGTGGCGGTGGACGCGGACGCGGGGCGCAACGCGTGGCTGTCGTACGAGCTGGTGCAGGCGTCGGAGCCGGCGCTGTTCCGCGTGGGGCTGCACAGCGGCGAGGTGCGCACGGCGCGCGCCGTGTCCGAGAGGGACGCGGGCAAGCAGCGTGTGGTGGCCGTGGTGAAGGACCACGGGCAGCCGGCGCTGTCGGCCACGGCCACGCTGCACGTGGTGCTGGCCGAGAGCTTGCAGGAGGCGCTGCCGGAGCTGAGCGAGCGGGCGGCGGGCGCCGAGGCGCCGGCGGCCGAGCTGCAGTTCTACCTGGTGCTGGCGCTGGCGCTGCTGTCGGCGCTTTTCCTGCTGAGCGTGGCGCTGGCCGTGCTGGCGCGGCTGCGGCGGGCCGGGCCGCCCGGCGTGCTGCGCTGCCTGGGCGCGCAGCGCTTCTCGGTGGCCGGCGCCGCCTTCCCGGCCGACTTCTGCGAGGGCACCTTGCCCTACTCCTACAACCTGTGCGTGGCGGCGCCGGCGCGCCCCGTGCCCGAGGCCGCTTGGCCGCCGCCGCCGGTGCCCATCCTGGCTGCGGAGGAGCTTCTGGGCGGGGATTCCTGTGAGAAGCAGATCTCGAGCAGCAGCGCCATCGAGGGAGAGCCGTCCGCCGATCCAGACACACCGCAGGTCTGTAAACCTGAGTACTCCCATTGTTCTCCTTTTGCCTTTCTGAGGCATGGTCCCCTTTTCCCTTCATTTTTCCCGCCTGGTGTTTTTGGGGTTATTTATTAGTCCATGAAGGAATGATATAGTATATCCTCCTTCCACTCTCAGCAAGCAACCAGCCGCGGCATTTGCTTCTTTGGTGGTAGTACCTGAGAGGTATTGACCAGAGGTCTCCTTTTGAGTCGTGGACGCGGTAAATTAGGGATCCTCCAGTATGAAAACTAAAGCGGATGCCTGGTGTTTGAAATTTCTTCTTCGAATCCCCTTTTCCCCGAACTCGTGTACTTGGACCTGTGTGACAGCTGAACAAATGTTAATTAATGCTTTTGTGCTGTTGGAAGTTGCATATTCTTATCAGAGCTCTACAGTGTGTCCTCCCATGTTTTACTGGGAGGCTGATGCAGAAATGGTAGCAGTAGTGAGGCTGTTTTCTTCCAGACGTTATTTCTCTGATGCAAAATCGTTGGTATTGCTGTTTCCCAAAGGAATATTACAGATTGTTCCTCCCTAGACAATGTTCCCCTGTTCCGCCGTGTGTCTTCCGATCTTTTGCACAAGGCTACTACATAGATGACAGCGTTAATAGGACGGATAGATTTTATCCAGGCATGAATTTTCGAAGTTCTTCATACAGTTTCTCATTTTGATATTGAACACGAATTCTTATTCTGTAGAATCAGATACGATGATTGGGAATGACGGAGTAGGGAAAATGGAGTTGACGCTTGGTGCTGGATTTTTTTTTCTTTCATGAAGTGTACGTGTTTTCTTCACGATGGGGAAGTTATTGATTTTTCCTCCCTGCTGAAGGAGGAGAATGTAGGCCATGTTTTAGATAAGATGTCCACAAGAACTGTAGCCCGGAGAAGATCGGTTAGTTATTCCAGGCATTCTTTTTAATCTGCAGTTGTTTGGTGGGGGTTTTTTGTTTGTTTATTTGTTTTCCCCCCATCTTGAGTGGTACGTCCTTCTTTTTGTCCATTCATTATCTTGCTTTCATATGCAAGCGAAGGTGTAGCATGTGAACCCCAACCAACCAAATAAACCCCAAACAAACAAAAAAACCCCACCCTAACATCCAACCAGCAAAAAACCCCACAAAAACCAACCACCCCCCCCAAAAAAACCCTCCAAAATAACCTTCAAACCTCCACAAACTTACAAAAACATCGACTTTTGTATTTCAGAGCCTGTCTTTAATTCAATCCCTCTTTCCAAAGAGAGTTTCTTTGACTTGGTACATTGGTCTCTTAGACACTTTTTGCAATAGTTGTCATGTCTCCCTGTGTAAAAGAAGCAGCTCTTCCCATTCTGAAAAGATTTCTAGAACTCCAGATAAATACTCAAAGTTACAGTAATTAGACACTTGAATAAACTCCATTTGCACCTCCACAATTGTCTGCATCCTTTGGGATATTCATCTGTACTTCTGCTCTCCTACAATATTTTGCTGAAAAGTTGTCCCACTAACCTGAAGATTCAAAGATTAGATGAATACTAATAAACATCAATCTTTCGTGCCATGATTCCTGAGTAAACGAAAGCCACTTCTTGGATCTTTCAAGCCTTAGAAATAATTGTGCAAGTTCAGATGTGTATAAATTACACAAAGCATAAATTTATGTGGCCTACTAGGAGGGGAAGTCACTCCTTCAAATTTACTTTGTCTGTATTAGCCGTATCTGTGGTATTCCAATATTTAATGCAATCCAGTTTCTGTAACCCAATTTTAAAAATACTGAGGAGAATAAACTTCTATCGGGAAAATACATGTCTAGAAAAAAACATAGAGCAAACTGAAGCTTCCGTAGAACTGCAATCAGCCAGTTTGCTGTTGAAGTCCGTAGAACAAGCAGAGGAGCCGAGGCAGATGTACCCGTACTTCTTGCTGTGCTCTCAAGTAATTTTCCCTACAGTTTGATGGGAGATGAGCAGATGATTCTGGCCAGGTGCACTGCAGCTGCTTAGAGTACCCATGCGGGAAGCGATCAAGTGACCTAAGGCCTGAAACCAGGAGAGTGGGATAGAAACGAAGTACTTAAAGCGATACGTGTTAAGTGCTTAAGGCAAATATATGTTAATGAGCCTGAGAGCTGTAGTTCCCCGGGGGAGGGTCTGAATATCACGTTTCCTACTTCAGAGCCCGTTTCTTTTGCTGTATTCAGTAATGATTGTTACAAAAAATCGTGATGGAGAGTCTACTTTTAGAGTAGTAAGATAAGATTCATAACACTATGCGCGTCATGTTATAAGAACCTTTTTTACTTAAGATATATCCACATTAGTAAGTGATTTTTCCCGAGCGGTAGAAATAGCACGACCACAGGAGAACTCTACATTTCTCCGGTGATGATCAATTAAGGGTCGGAGATCGGCTGGAGAAAAGCTGAAGCAGGAATGATGTCTCCGTGGCGAATGTCCCGTCCCCGCGAGCTGTCCGTGGGCAAGGCAGGGCGACAGCGCTCGGCAGCTCTCGGTGCCTGCAGTGCCGGGAGGAGGCTGCGGGCGCCGCTGTTGACCGAGAGGAGCGAGAGGAAGCTCGGAGCGCTGCAGCCCCGCCCGCTGCGGACCGGCTCGCTCAGTAGATCTCTGGATTCCTGGTTCGGCGGGCGGGCGGTCTTGCGATCGTTGCATCGGTGTGGATCAGTTCTGCAGCAAGGCGGAGGGACTACCGGCGGCAGCGGCTGGAAGCGTGAGGCTCATCGGTGATCGGCGGAGGAGAGCTGCCGGCGCCTGCGATGTGTGCGGCGGGGAGGCGCTGGGGCCGGCGGCAGCGAGCTCTGCTCTGGGGCGTCCTGCTGGCAGCGTGGGAGGCGGCGTGGGGGCAGCTGCGCTACTCGGTGCCCGAGGAGATGCCCAAGGGCTCGTTCGTGGGCGACGTGGCCAAGGACCTGGGGCTGCAGGTGCCAGAGCTCAGCGACCGCGGCGTCCACATCATAGACAGAGGTAGGACGCAGTATTTCGCTCTGCATGGGAAGACGGGACATTTAGTGACGGCGGAGAGGATCGACAGAGAGCAGCTGTGCCGGCTGGTGGAGAAATGCGTGCTGCGCTGTGAGCTGATAGTGGAGGGGGAAATGAAGGTTTACGAAATTGAAGTGGAAATAAAAGACATTAACGACAATGCCCCGAACTTCAAAGATATTGAACTGGAAGAGAAATAAGCGAGACAACAGCCCCGGGATCGCGGTTTCCCCTGCCCGACGCTCATGATCCGGATTCGGGCCGGAATCCCTGCAGAGCTACGAGCTGAGCGGCGACGAGCACTTCTCGCTGGCCGTGCAGGCGGGCCCCGGCGGCGAAGGCGCTGGACCGGGAGGAGGCGGCGTTTCACGAGCTGGTGCTGAGGGCGAGAGACGGCGGCGATCCGGCACGGACGGGCACGGCTCGGATCCGCGTGACGGTGCTGGACGCGAACGACAACGCGCCCGTGTTCAGCCAGGCGGAGTACACGGTGCGTGTGCCCGAGGATGTACCCGTGGGCTCCGTCCTCGTCAGCCTTACGGCCACAGACGCCGACGAGGGTCTGAACGGGAACGTGAAGTACTCGTTGAAGAAACAGACTGACAATGCATTTGGTATTTTCCATCTGGATTCTGAGTCCGGCGTGATCACCCTCGTGCGAAGCCTGGACTTCGAGGAAGGCGGTGCCTACGTACTGGAGGTGCAGGCACGGGACGGCGGCGGCCTTTTTGACACTGCCAAAGTCGCGATCACTGTGACAGACGTCAACGACAACGCGCCCGAGCTGACACTGACTTCTCAGCTGAGAGCGATCTCGGAGGACTCTCCTCCGGGGACAGTGGTAGCCCTGCTGCACGTGGAGGACCGTGACTCGGGGGCCAACGGCGCCGTGCGCTGCTCGCTCGACAGGGACGTCCCGTTCCGGCTGCAGAGCTCGCAGGGCAGCTACTACAGCGTGGTGACAGCGAAAGAACTGGACCGTGAGCAGGTGTCGGAGTACAACGTGACGGTGCGGGCGGCCGACGGCGGGTCGCCGCCGCTGCGGAGCAGCGCGGTGCTGTCGCTGCGGGTGCTGGACGTGAACGACAACGCGCCGGTGTTCGCGCAGGAGCGCTACAGCGCGCGGCTGGCGGAGAACAACGCGGCGGGCGCGCTGGTGCTGAGGGTGCGCGCGACGGACGCGGACTGGGGGCAGAACGCGCGCGTGCGCTACCGGCTGTCGGAGGGGCGGGTGCGGGGCGCGCCGCTGTCGTCGTACGTGTCGGTGCAGGCGGAGACGGGCGCGCTGTACGCGCTGCGCTCCTTCGACTACGAGGAGGTGCGCGAGCTGGAGCTGTGGGTGCGTGCGGAGGACGGCGGCGCGCCGGCGCTGAGCAGCAACGTGTCGGTGCGGCTGCTGATCGTGGACGAGAACGACAACGCGCCGCAGGTGCTGTACCCGGCGCCGGCGCCGGCGTCGGGCGGGGGCTGGTCGGGCGTGGAGCTGGCGCCGCGCTCGTCGGAGCCCGGCGCGCTGGTGGCCAAGGTGGTGGCGGTGGACGCGGACGCGGGTCAGAACGCGTGGCTGTCGTACGAGCTGGCCAAGGCGACGGAGCCGGGGCTGTTCCGCGTGGGGCTGCACAGCGGCGAGGTGCGCACGGCGCGCTTCCCGCTGGCCCGCGACGCGGCGCGCCAGAGCCTGGTGGTGGTGGTGAAGGACCACGGGCGGCCGGCGCTGTCGGCCACGGCCACGCTGAGCGTGGTGCTGGCCGAGAGCGTGGCCGAGCTGCTGGCCGAGCTGGGCAGCGCGGCCGAGGCGGCGGCGCCGGGCGAGCCGGCCGGCAGCCTGACGCGCTGGCTCGTGCTGGCCGTGGCCGCCGTGTCGTGCCTGTTCGTCGCCTTCCTGCTGCTGCTGCTGGCGCTGCGCCTGCGCCGCCGGCGCCTTGCGCGGCGTGCCGGTGTCGCACTTCGTGGGCATCGACGGCGTGCGCGCCTTCCTGCAGTCCTACTCGCACGAGGTGTCGCTCACGGCCGACTCGCGCAAGAGCCAGCTGCGCTTCTCGGGCGGCAGCTGCTGCGACACCCTGCCGGCCCGGCCGCTTCCCGACGAGCCCGCGCCGCTGCTCGGGGAGGAGGATATTGCCGGCGCTTGCCCCGCGGACCCTGCCTCACTCCCGGTGAGTTACTCATGCCAAAAGGCAAAATTTCGTTCAGCAACCGTTTTGTTCGTCTCTCCATGAGGTGGTGGATGTATAATCAGTTGTTAGAGGAGATAGAACTGGTGCTTCTCCTGGGTGCGTCGTTTTTTCGGATCCTTGATTTTTCGTCTGCCCCCAGGTTCTTTCTCGTTTTGTCCCCTTAGCCATGTAATACAGTTTCCCTCTCAGTCTTAGCTCTTCCAAATGGATGTATTGCGTTGTTAGGTAAGGGAATGTCGCATGATTAGCCGAATCAGGTGTCTTCCCGACAGCACGTGTGTTAGAGTGGAGTGAAATCCTCTTGAATGAGATACTGACATCGTTTCTAGTCCTCTCAACCTTTAGTTTTCTCATGATAAGCCAGTGAGGAAGAATTGTCTTTGCATTCATCTATGTTCTGATCTTTCTGCACCTTCTGGAAGAATGTAAGTGCCTATGTATGAAGGGCCACTGGAGGAAATAGTAGAGAAGTTTTGCTGATCCTATGTCTTTTAAGTTTGGGATTTTTAAGAACTGGATATGCCGTAACTTGAAAATTCCTGTTATGGCAAGAGCCGTACTAGGGGAGAAGGGGACAGATTCAGGTTACAGGTGGCAAGGCGAGGAGGGGGAGAATGCCCCTGTGCATATTTTCACCACCTTAGTCTCTCCTAGAGGACTGCTCCTTTTTGCCTTTCAGATGTTTTAAGTTCTCTAATGACCAAACAGATGTATCCTCCTCGTTCATCACAGAGATGTAAAGATAGCTGTGTGAAGTCTGTGGTGTGATGGTGCGTGTTGAAGAGAGTGGTCTAGGCCAGAAGGTGACTTACATCTTCTCAAAGAGGCTTGCCTAGATGACACATTCAAGCTGTATTGGGAGCCCTGGGTGGCCCTTCCTGTGTGTTTGCAGGTGGCTGTGATGTTTCTAACGAATAGCTTAATTGTGCAATTTGGCAAATGCCATGATGGGAGCATTGGGGAAAGGATACTCTGTATTCATTCCCTTCTGTAGGAAGTTAAGTTTCTGCTCCAAGTGCCATAATCTAGAAGAGTTTGTTCTGATCTCTTATTTTCTGTGTGTGATAAGGAGTTGCTTTGTTGTTATGAGATAAAGGTAAAATGAGTCTAAAGATGTCTTGTTTTTGATATCGCACTGCTCAGAATCTGACTGGTCAAGTTATGAGTTCATCCATCTGCTTTCTTGTAGTATATTTCCTGTGAATGGTAGCTACATAGCATCAACGTACAGTGTGTGTCAAGGTTTAAAAGTAACTCATCTTCTGAGTTGCATGATATGCTGAAGGGTGTGATAATGGTGTCTTCGAGCTGCTACTTTTACAACTGGGTGCTTATCAGAGCTGCATATTGCTTAATCAATTCAGGACATTTTACATTTCTTTGAAGCATCACGACGAGCAGAGAAATCTCTTTGCATGCATCCGTGTTGTGATCCTTGTTCTCAGTAAGGAGCAGTTGTGTGTGCAACATTTCTCTCACAGTGGCTCATGCAGACAGAGCAAGTGAAAACCGTTGCTCTGATATAATTGAAAATGACTGAAATATGTAAAGACGATGTAGAAATTTAGTTTGTCTTAGTTGTTATATGAGGCCCACAGTAGTGGTTTTGTGCATTTTCCCTTTTTTATTTTCCACAGAAATTACACTGGGGAGCAGTGGCTGTGGTCTTTGGTGTGAGCTCCAGTGTGAATGTTCTGTTGACTTTTTACAAACTAGATACCCTTCTTGAGTACCTACTACTGAAATGTTAAGGCATTGAAGCTTGCTGAGGGAGGCACCTCCCCTTCCTGGTGAATGTACATGGCCTGATCATGGTGCACATTACAGGGGTTTTTCTATGCATCTGGGAGTTTTATTACGTGTTCTTGCAACTTATGAGAGTCAGAGAACACTATGTAAGTTAAGAAAGGCTAGAGATAAGAGTCCTGGGAGCTGTGTGTGAAGGTTTCTTGAAAGACACAAGAAATATGGTTTGCCCTTTTCCCTGACCAGTGCCCAGTTTCAGTATCGCACACTGCGAGTTTCATCATCCCAAGATGTTTAGCTAGATGACATCTTACTCCACCTGTACGGGGAGCCTTGGGAGGTTCTTCCTATGTGTTTGCATCTTTTTATCAGTTGTTAACCAACAGGTTAAGTATGTACTCATAACAAATACCATAATGGAAGTTTTAGGAAGATCAAACGTTTTATTTACTACCTACTGAATACTGGAATTATGTAGCTACTCTAAGTGCCGTAATCTGGAACTGTATGGCATGATCCCTTCCACTGTGCATGTGTTAACTTGTCTTGCTTGATCTAATGAGCTAAAGGTGGGCCTTTGTCTCTGAGAGTGTGTGGGAGATCACATCTGTTACAGTTTTCTGACTGCCCTGTACATGCCTTTCATGTTTTCAGATCTGAAGAAAAAGACTTTCGTAGATGTCTTTCTGCAAAACATCACTTGAAGAAATACTCTTTCTTGTTAAATACTCGTGGTGAGAAGTCAGTGGAAGATCAGTGAGACACTGGCTTCAAAGCAGGAAAGGAGGGGACTGTATGCTCCACCTGGCTTGGTGTGCTTTCATAGCGTTCCTAGTGCCAAGGCCCGTGTGACTTACACCATTCCCTCTTTTCCTGCATCCCAGAAAGATACAGCCTTAGGTGAATTTTTCTGCAGACATACCCATGAAAGTGCAAACATGCTTCAGAGATTCTGTGTCTAAGAACTCTCCCTTTTCCTGTATACGTCCTTGTAATACTGTGATGTAAAATCTTGTCGTGGGTGTACTAAGCTTTCCCCAGCCTTGACCAACCTTCAGATGTTACTAATGGACCTTGCTCCTATGAAGTAGCTACTGATATTTCGTTGGTATAGAAACTGGCTTTTTGTGGAGAATGTAGGGCATGGAGTGGTAGTTTTGTTAGGAGATTCTGGTTTGGGGGTTTGAACATTTCACATTCGTTGAAATGAGTGTGATGAGCAGAGAAGTTCATATGTGTGCATCTGTGCTGCTATCCATATTCTGCATAAGAAGAAGTTGTGTGGGAAACGTCTTTCGATGGTGTCTGTCGGCAAAGTGGTCCCTGTTGGGTGATGTTTGAACACACTGAAGCTTTCTGTCTGCACAGAGACAGGGCACATAAAAGAGTTTGCTGTGGTGTAGTTTGAACTGTCTAAAAGGTTGGTATAAACATTCAATTTCCCCTATTTTTATTCCCATAGTTATGGTCCTGTGCACTATTCTTGTTTTCCAAAGAAATTACTTAGAGAACCATGCTTGTGGTCTATGGTATAAAGTGCCGTGTGATCTTCCTGTGTACTTTTTGCAAAGTAGATTATGCTTCTTTTGTACCTACTACAGTTGACATAGTCTGAAATGTTAAGGTATGATTCTTGTCTTCTTTGGCTTTTCTATTCCTTCCTTGTTTCTTATGTTCTACAAGTAGGCCTTGGTTTGGCTGATAGTCCCTGGAAGTAGAGATCTGTTCAGGTTATCAAGCGGTGGGAGGTGTTCTCATCCATGTTCATCCATGAAGGTGTTCAGGTGCCAACAGAAAGACTGATACATTTATGTTTCCCTAGATTGTCACTGGATTACAGGCTCTTTTGCTTGTGGCTGACATACAGCCAAATGATGAGTACTGCCTGTAGTGCAACTAGAAGTTGTGCATGCAGAGTAAAGAAGTTGGGAACTAGTTTGGAACCAGGAAAAGAGGTGGGTCAATGTGTTTTTGGATGAGGAATGGTTTGATTTCATGCCTGCTGCCGAGGCCTGTGCCTTTTATGTTATGATCCCGATATCCCTGTACAGAAAGGCAATGGTAGTCATCTGACAGCAAGGTATTAGAATATGTGTACCTAGAATAATGATGTCTGAGTAGAATGGCTTCTGATTCTTGTGTGAATCCTCCTTTACTCATCTCTATCTCCCTGGAACATTATGATACACGGTTTCCTCACAGTTGTAATTCCACTTCCTTTCAGGCCTTTGTTTCCTGGAGGGCCATGGTTCATTTTCCCCATTTCTGGAGAAAAGGCATTTTGCATTAGAAGATGTGAGTGTTGTTTCGCAGCAAAACTCATTTTGATCACCTAAACCAGGATTTGAGGTGTGAAGAAAAAACTAAAAGGGAGTCTCTTCTATTTTCTCATAGAACAGAAAAAAGGCCCATTATAAAGTGTTTACATTTAGAGAATTTTATTTGTAGGGAGATTAACAGGCCACATAGTAGAAAAAAATCACCTGAGAACTGATGATGATTTCATAAAATGAAATTAGATGTGTACCGTGAAATTTGTTTTGTTTCTGCTCAATAAATAACTCTTGCCTTGCTTTTTGTTTTGAGCGTGACCTCAGGGTATCTGATCTTATGTGTAAGGTCACATCTGTTCCTATTATCTACGTCCAGGTGGAGTTCAAAGAGTTGTAGACAATATCTCAATGCCCAGCTGGAAACTACTAATGTGTGGTGTCTTCATGGGCCTATGCTTGGACTGATATATTCGGTATCTTTATCAGTGACACAGTTAATTGGATTGACAGTACCCTCTACAGGATTGCAGAAAACACCAAGCTAAGTGGTGCCATTGAGTCAGTAGAGGGATGGGATGTCATCCACAGGGACCTTGACAGTCTGGAGGAGCAGACCCATGTCAGTCTCTTGACTGTTGAACTCTTGAAATTCAACAAGGTCAAGTGCAAAATCATGCTCCTGGGTCTGGGCAATCTCCTTTCAACACAAACTTGGGGGATTCAGAGCTGCCTTGTGGAGAAGGACTTGGGGTTCTGGTGGGTGAAAAATGCGGTATGAACTGGCAGTGAGTTCTTGCAGGCCAAGAAGTCAGTCATATTCTGGTCTGCATAACAAGCAGTGTGGCTAGCAGGACAAGGGAGGAGGTTTTCAGTCTCCACCGAGCTTCTGTGAGACCTGTTAGAGTATGTTCAGAGAAAGACAATAAATATTTTTAAAGGGACAGAATATCTCTGCTACGTAGATGGGCAGAGACAAGCCCTACAGCGTGAGGAAGAAAAGTTGCTGAGAAGATCTGATTGCAATTTTTACTATTTAAATTGGGCTAAAAGAAATAAGGAGAGAGACTGTTAATAGGGCCCATCTTGACAGGAAAAGGTGAATGGTTTCAAACTGAAAGTAGGTTTAGACTGGTCATAAGGGAGACATGTTTTTCAGTGAGGATGGTGAGACATAGGAAGAGATTGCCCAGAGAAGATATTGCGTTTGAAAGGGTTCAAGGTCTGGATGGATGGGGCTTTGAGAAACCTGACCTAGTGAGGTGTGGACTACATGACCGTAAAGACTCATTCACACACAAACCATAACAAGATAGAAATTACTTTTCCTTCAATGTGTTTCTGAATATTATTGACTACTCCAACTCAGCTATTACCTTCTGGGTATTTTTCCCAATTAATATAAGAATTCAAAATATACTGGAGTTCTGAAGAGCTTTTAAAGTCTTCCACAGCTATACTGTTGTTTCTTCTTCTAATGGTTGTACCTTCATTTTATTAAGAGGAGCTGACTTTATTGCTCTGCCATAAATATTTCCTTCTGGTTGTTCACTGCGACAAAAGGAGATGATCTAAAAGCACCGAAAACGCATTTCTCAGTTTGAATCGCATAAAGAAAGAGCTTCTGAGCTTGCTGATTCCAGCCTAGGAGAGACCCCAGAGGCGGTGCAGCCCCCGCGCCCCGCCCAAAGCCGGGCCCCCTTGAGCGCGGCCATCCGGCGGCTGCAGTGGCGTCGCGGCGCCTCCGGGTGCCGCTGTTGGCCGCCGCCGAGCGGTGCTGGAGCCGGCGCCGCGTCCGCGTCCTGCCCCCGCAGGCTGCTCGCTCGCCCGGCGCCGGCCAGAGCGGCAGCGGCACGGGCAGCAGCAGCAGCAGCAGCGGCGGCGGCGAGAGGCGGCGCTTGTCGGGGAGCAGCGGCGTCCGAGGCGGGCAGAGCGGGCTCGCTGCGCTGCGGCGGCCCCTGCGCTGTGTGGCGAGAGCGGCTGGAAGGGAGGAGGGCAGCGGCAGGAGGCAGGAGCGCGGCGAGCGCTGGCGCCGGAGAATGGCGGTGAGGCGGCGGCAGAGGCGCGGGCCGGGCTGCGGGCGAGCGCTGCTGCCCGCGGTGCTGCTGTGCGTGTGGTGGCGGGCGGCGGCGGAGCGGGTCCGCTACTCCATCGCCGAAGAGCTGGGCAGAGGCTCGCTCGTGGGGCCGCTGGCGCGGGACCTGGGGCTGAGCGCGGACGAGCTGCCGGCGCGCAAGCTGCAGGTGGCGTCTGCCGGCAAAAAGCAGCTGAAATATTTCACTGTAAATGAGGAAAACGGGAACCTGTACGTGAATGAGAGGCTGGATCGGGAGGAGATGTGCGGCGCATCTGCGACCTGTTCCGTCAGTTTCGAGGCGCTGGTGCACGACCCGCTGAACGTTTTCCACGTCGAAGTGGACATCCAGGACGTGAATGACAATGCACCGCGTTTTCGACGAGACAAATTTCAGCTGGAGATCAACGAGTTGACTTCTCCCGGTGCCCGTTTTGCCGTGGGCATGGCTGACGACGCGGACGTGGGCAGTAACTCGCTGCAGGGCTACGAGCTGGAGACCAACGGGTACTTTGTGGTGGAAGTGAAAGAGAGCCAGGACGGCAGCAAGTTCGCAGAGCTGGTTTTGCGCCGTGCGCTGGACCGAGAGAGCGAGCAGAGCCTCCATCTGGTGTTGACGGCGCTGGATGGCGGAGACCCGCCCCGCAGTGGCACCGCCCAGCTGTGGATCAACGTCACCGACGCCAACGACAGCCCACCCGTGTTCGCGCAGGACCGGTACCGCGTCAGCCTGCGCGAGGATGCGCCTCCTGGATTCATTGTGCTGAACGTCTCTGCCTCCGATGCTGACGACGGCACCAACGCCCGCATCACCTACGGCTTCGGGGAAATGCCGATCAAGGTACTTCAGAAATTCATTGTGGAAGCGGAGACAGGGACGATCACGCTGAAGGAGCCACTGGATTTCGAGGACACGCAAAGTTACACGCTATTGGTGGAGGCGAGGGACGGTGGCGGTCTGGTGTCACACTGCAAGGTGGAGGTGGAGGTGCTGGACGTGAACGACAACCCACCTGAGATCACGTTGCTGTCGGTGTCGAGCCCCGTGCCCGAGGATTCGCCAGCCGGCACCGTGGTGGCTCTCCTGAATGTAAACGACCCAGACTCCGGCGAGAACGGTCAGGTGTCGTGCGAGCTGTCGGGCGAGGCGCCGCTGTCGATCGTGGCGTCGTCGGGCGGCTCGTACAAGGTGGTGACGGCGAGTGCGCTGGACCGCGAGCAGGCGTCCGAGCATCGAGTGACGGTGGTGGCCCGGGACCGGGGCAGGCCGGCGCTGTGGAGCAGCACGGAGCTGGTGCTGGAGGTGTCGGACGTGAACGACAACGCGCCGGTGTTCGAGGAGGCGGCGTACAGCGCGTACGTGGCGGAGAACAACGCGGCGGGCGCGCTGGTGGTGCGCGTGCAGGCGCGGGACGCGGACGCGGGCGCGAACGGGCGCGTGAGCTACTGGCTGGCGGGCGGCAGCGCGGGCGCGGCGGGCGCGGCGGCGCTGGTGTCGGTGGAGGCGCGGAGCGGCGCGCTGTACGCGCAGCGCTCGTTCGACTACGAGCAGTGCCGCGAGTTCGCGGTGGCGGTGCGGGCGCAGGACGGCGGCGCGCCGGCGCGCAGCTCCACGGCCACGGTGCGCGTCTTCGTGCTGGACCGCAACGACAACGCGCCGAGGGTGCTCTGGCCGGCGGCGGGCGCGGGTGCTGCGGCCCCGGGAGCTGTGGCCCCGGCTCCGGCGCCGTTCGAGGTGGTTCCGCGTTCGGCCGAGGCCGGGTACCTGGTGGCCAAGGTGGTGGCGGTGGACGCGGACGCGGGGCGCAACGCGTGGCTGTCGTACGAGCTGGTGCAGGCGTCGGAGCCGGCGCTGTTCCGCGTGGGGCTGCACAGCGGCGAGGTGCGCACGGCGCGCGCCGTGTCCGAGAGGGACGCGGGCAAGCAGCGTGTGGTGGCCGTGGTGAAGGACCACGGGCAGCCGGCGCTGTCGGCCACGGCCACGCTGCACGTGGTGCTGGCCGAGAGCTTGCAGGAGGCGCTGCCGGAGCTGAGCGAGCGGGCGGCGGGCGCCGAGGCGCCGGCGGCCGAGCTGCAGTTCTACCTGGTGCTGGCGCTGGCGCTGCTGTCGGCGCTTTTCCTGCTGAGCGTGGCGCTGGCCGTGCTGGCGCGGCTGCGGCGGGCCGGGCCGCCCGGCGTGCTGCGCTGCCTGGGCGCGCAGCGCTTCTCGGTGGCCGGCGCCGCCTTCCCGGCCGACTTCTGCGAGGGCACCTTGCCCTACTCCTACAACCTGTGCGTGGCGGCGCCGGCGCGCGCCGTGCCCGAGGCCGCTTGGCCGCCGCCGCCGGTGCCCATCCTGTCTGCGGAGGAGCTTCTGGGCGGCGATTCCTGCGAGAAGCCGAGCCCGAGCAGCAGCGCCGTCGCGGGAGAGCAGCTCACTGAATCTGACACACCGCAGGTCTGTAAAGCCGCTCGCTTACGCTGTTCGCATTGAGCCTTTCTGAACCTTCGTCCTCTTTCCCCTTTGTTTCCCTGAGCTGTGTCGATCTGCAATGCCCGCCCACTTCCTCTCTTCTTCGGTGGTTACAGTTTCTGGTTCAGTTTAGGCACTTTGATTACCTCTCCCATTTATATTTCTGGCTGTGAACGTGTTAAATTAATGGTGTTGGAGATTTTTCCTTCGATCCATGTTTCCCCAAATTGATGTAGTTGATCTCTTTGTCAGCTGGGTGGTTAATACTGTTTCGGTGTCGGACTCAAGCATTCCTGTGACTCCATGAATCACGAAGTTATGTATTGTTCCTAGCCCTCTTCTCTTTATCCTGCCGTGTTTTGCAGTTTTGCTGCTGTAGAAATGGTAGCTTTACTGAGGGTGACCATTATTTTCGAGGAATTATTTCTCTGATGCCAAACCGTTGGCACCGCTGTTTCACAAGTTAATGTTGTAGGTTGTTCCTCCGTAGTGAATATTCCCAACTTCTTCTGTGTGTCCTTCCGTCTTTTGCAGAAGGCTACTATCGAAATGGCAGCATTAGTGGGGCAGATAAATTATATCCAGGCATGGTTTTTCCCGATCTTTGTAAAGTTTTTTTCTTACTCTGTAGAATGGGATTGTCAGTTCCTTTTGCAAACACTGGTATTTCATGGCCTAGGTGTGGTAAAGGAATCGACATTTGGAGTAGGATATTTTTCCCCCTGATATATACAAGTTTTTGCCATGAAAGGTTGTTCCTTCATGATGATGTAGGAGAGTGTCTGTCATGTTTTGGGGTTAGGTTTCTGCAGAACTGGAAGCCTAAGCAGAACAGGTTACTTGCTCCAGGATTTCAGGCATTGTTTCTCTGTGCAGGTCTTTTTCTTCTGGTTTTCTGTTTATTTAATTCTTTGGTTGTTTTTTCTCTTTTCCATCCTCGGTGGTAGTTCCTTGTATTGAAGGAAGCAGTGAAGGTGCAGAGTGGGATATCAGAAGAAAACACATTAAATTCACAGGTGTAGGCTCAGTGCGGAAATTCTTACCGTTCTACTTCTGCTGAATAAAATGTTAGAAGTGTTTTGAAGCTTCTCTTTTGGTTCGTCACACATTCAGGTTCAGCTGAGAATATCTGTCTTTGAACGCTGTCTGCGTTTTTACGAGTTGCTTTACATAAATGCAATGCTTCCTGATCTGTCTTTCCGGAAGCGATGTATTTGGACCTGGTTTATAGGTAGACAAAACCTTGTCAGTTAATGCTCTTGACACGTTGGACTCCTAAAGGAAGCGCGTGTGTGTTCATGAAGAGGAATTTACAGCTTGTTCCATCTTTTGAGGCGGTGAGAAAATGGTTACACTATGGGACGGATTCCTTTTGTCCAGTCATTATGTAGCTGGAGCTAAGCCGTAGAATTGGATCTCCAAAAGCAAAAAGCTCTGTTTTGCGGTTCAGAGCCTGTTTTCTGTTTGTATGCCTCTTGTCCCAAAGAGGCATTTGCTTCATGCTGGGTTTTGGGTTTATTTTGGAATGGGTCACCGAGTTCCTGTTCATGGTTGCTGCTGCTCTCTAAGAAAGCATCGTGTAATTGTGTAATTTGTGTAATCACGCTCTAGTGTTCCAGATTATCATGAACAAATTGAAAGTGGTAGTTGGAGAAGGCAAAGCAATGCAGGTTGATTCAGAGCATCCGACGATGTGCAGGTGAAAATTACAAAGTCTGTGAGGAAGGTCAGTCCCTTAGAAAGAATCATTTTGAGCGGGGATCGTCATCACTGCATTCTGATATCTCTGCGGTTTGGTAAATGGATGTGACTCTTGACGTTCCAGTGTGATGCCGTTTTGGTTTGTACAAAGGCAAAGAAAAAGTAAATCATGCAAGAGAGCCGAAAAAGCTATGCAATTCGTTAGTGAAATTGGGGTTTTGAAAGAATGGCATAAGAGTACTAATATTCTTAAAGTCACATTATGAGAACTTTTTCGTAAACCAGCATTTCAAAAATATTTCCGATGTGGTAAATACAGTAGAATCACAGGAGTTCTGTAAATTATGTATGGCCGCGATCAGCTAAAGGATCAAAGAAGAGATCTGCTGGAGAAAAGCCAAGGCAAGAGATCATCGCTGCACAGGACCCCACGACTCAGTGACGACTGTGTCACCACCGCGAGCTGCCCGTGGGAGAGGCAGGGCGGGATCGCTCGGCAGCGCTCGGTGCCTGCAGTGCCGGGAGGAGGCTGCGGGCGCCGCTGTTGACCGAGAGGAGCGAGAGGAAGATCGGAGCGCTGCAGCCCCGCCCGCTGCGGCCCGGATCACCCGGTTGCTCGGCGGAGAGGCGGTTTGCCAGCGTCCCCGCGGTACGGAACCGGTCTGCAGCGAGACAGAGAGACTGCCGGCAGCATCCGGGAGGGGCGAGCCGGCTCCACATCGGCGGAGAGGAACTGCAGTGTTGCCGTGCCGGCGGTGCCGCGGCGGAGATGTGCGCGGCGGGGAGGCGCTGGGGCCGGCGGCAGCGAGCTCTGCTCTGGGGCGTCCTGCTGGCGGCGTGGGAGGCGGCGTGGGGGCAGCTGCGCTACTCGGTGCCCGAGGAGATGCCCAAGGGCTCGTTCGTGGGCGACGTGGCCAAGGACCTGGGGCTGCAGCTGCCGGCGATCCACCACCGCGGCTTTCGAATTGTCTCTGAAGGTAGGATGCAGTATTTCGCTCTGCACGGGAAGACGGGACATTTAGTGACGGCGGAGAGGATCGACAGAGAGCAGCTGTGCGAGAGTGTGCAGCAATGCGTGCTGCGCTGTGAGCTGATAGCGGAAGGGGAAATGAAGGTTTACGGAATCCAAGTGGAAATCACGGACATTAACGACAACGTCCCCAGCTTCCGAGAGGCAGAAACAGAGCTGAAAATGGTCGAAACGACAGCCCCGGGGTCGCGGTTTCCCCTGCCAGAGGCTCATGATCGGGACTGCGGGCGGAATTCCCTGCAGAGCTACGAGCTGATTGGCGACGAGCACTTCTCGCTGGCCGTGCAGGCGGGCCCCGGCGGCGATCAGCGTCCCGAGCTGGTGCTGGCAAAGGCGCTGGACCGGGAGGAGGCGGTGTTTCACGAGCTGGTGCTGAGGGCGAGCGACGGCGGCGATCCGGCACGGACGGGCACGGCTCGGATCCGCGTGAAGGTTGTGGATGCGAACGACAACGCGCCCGTGTTCAGCCAGGCGGAGTACACGGTGCGTGTGCCGGAGGACGTGCCCGTGGGCTACACCCTCGTTACCGTCGTTGCTACAGACGCCGACGAGGGGCTGAACGGGGAAATTACATACTCGTTTAAGAAAATCACAGAGAAATCCTCACAGACTTTCCAGCTGGACAGTGACACGGGAACGATCAGCTTGTTGCGGAGCCTGGACTTCGAGGAAGGCGACTCGTACGAACTGGAGGTGCAGGCACATGATGGGGGAGGCTTTTTTGACACGACAAAAGTCGTGGTGACTGTGACAGACGTCAATGATAATGTGCCGGAGATTTCGGTGCGATCAGCACTGAGCGAGATCTCAGAAGACGCCCCGTCAGGGACGGTGGTCGCCCTGCTGCACGTGAGGGACCGGGACACGGGGGCCAACGGCGAGGTGCGCTGCTCCCTCGACGGGGGCGTCCCGTTCCGGCTGGAGAAATCTTTTGAGGACTACTATCGCGTGCTGACAGCGAAGGAGCTGGACCGTGAGCAGGTGTCGGAGTACAACGTGACGGTGCGGGCGGCCGACGGCGGGTCGCCGGCGCTGCAGAGCAGCGCGGTGCTGTCGCTGCGGGTGCTGGACGTGAACGACAACGCGCCGGTGTTCGCGCAGGAGCGCTACAGCGCGCGGCTGGCGGAGAACAACGCGGCGGGCGCGCTGGTGCTGAGGGTGCGCGCGACGGACGCGGACTGGGGGCAGAACGCGCGCGTGCGCTACCGGCTGTCGGAGGGGCGGGTGCGGGGCGCGCCGCTGTCGTCGTACGTGTCGGTGCAGGCGGAGACGGGCGCGCTGTACGCGCTGCGCTCCTTCGACTACGAGGAGGTGCGCGAGCTGGAGCTGTGGGTGCGTGCGGAGGACGGCGGCGCGCCGGCGCTGAGCAGCAACGTGTCGGTGCGGCTGCTGATCGTGGACGAGAACGACAACGCGCCGCAGGTGCTGTACCCGGCGCCGGCGCCGGCGTCGGGCGGGGGCTGGTCGGGCGTGGAGCTGGCGCCGCGCTCGTCGGAGCCCGGCGCGCTGGTGGCCAAGGTGGTGGCGGTGGACGCGGACGCGGGTCAGAACGCGTGGCTGTCGTACGAGCTGGCCAAGGCGACGGAGCCGGGGCTGTTCCGCGTGGGGCTGCACAGCGGCGAGGTGCGCACGGCGCGCTTCCCGCTGGCCCGCGACGCGGCGCGCCAGAGCCTGGTGGTGGTGGTGAAGGACCACGGGCGGCCGGCGCTGTCGGCCACGGCCACGCTGAGCGTGGTGCTGGCCGAGAGCGTGGCCGAGCTGCTGGCCGAGCTGGGCAGCGCGGCCGAGGCGGCGGCGCCGGGCGAGCCGGCCGGCAGCCTGACGCGCTGGCTCGTGCTGGCCGTGGCCGCCGTGTCGTGCCTGTTCGTCGCCTTCCTGCTGCTGCTGCTGGCGCTGCGCCTGCGCCGCTGGCGCCGCGAGCAGCTGCTGGCGACTGAGAGCGGCGCCTTGCGCGGCGTGCCGGTCTCGCACTTCGTGGGCATCGACGGCGTGCGCGCCTTCCTGCAGTCCTACTCGCACGAGGTGTCGCTCACGGCCGACTCGCGCAAGAGCCAGCTGCGCTTCTCGGGCGGCAGCTGCTGCGACACCCTGCCGGCCCGGCCGCCGCCCGACGAGCCCGCGCCGCTGCTCGGGGAGGAGGATATTGCCGGCGCTCGCCTCGCGGATCCCGCTGCCTTACTCCCGGTGAGTTCCTCGGGCAGGACTGCCTCCGCGACACTTCCCTCTTCTGCTGTTCTACTCTTTCCCCCCATGTTCTGTGTCCTGTGTAGGGAGGTTTGCTGACAGCAGAGCTTTGTTCATTGACGCGCTGGGTTCTGCTGCATCTTGCTGCGCGGTGGTGGGAGGAGGGGTCCGTGCTCACCCTTCCATGTTTTTGGGAGGCAGGTGTAGTGAGGCCGATGTTTGCTGGAAGTTGGACTGAGGGTTTGTGGTTTCATCAGGCACCAAGTTGCTTCTGACTGTTGTGATACCCGTGTTCTTTTCAGTATTAGCTCTCCTGAACGGATGAGTTGCATAAATAACAATTTATAGTTTTCGTTCTTTGCTGGTTCAGGTGTCTTCCCAACCGCAGTTATGCTTGATTGAGGTGAGATTCTTTATATTGTGATGTCGACAGCTTTGTGTGTAACTTCGCTGCTCGACGTTTGTAGTCTTCTCAGCCTTTATGTGTAAATGGAGGTCAGTAGGAGATGTCTTTGCATTCATCTAACCCTGCAGGGGAATGGGCCGGCCAACAACTGGTCCCTTGATCGTGTCTGTCTGCCAGCTAATCAGTTGAAGGATCCTCTTGGAAGTTGTGGCTGTTTGAAAAGCCTGTATGTGCCTGTATGTGGAGGAGCAAATACAGGAGGAAATGGCAGAAGTGTTTTGTTGACATCCTGTCTTTTAAAGTTGAGCTATGTCAAATGGAGCTGGATGCGCCTTGGCTGTAAAATAGATGTCTTGGCAAGAGCCTTGGCGTGGGTGGGAGGGGAGGGATTCAAGGTGCAGAGGGAGACACAAGAAGAGGGTGATTGCCCCTATACAGACCTTCACTGACCCAGTCTCTCCTGGAGCTCTCTCTCCTTTTCCTTTTCGAAGTCTGAGGTTTCTTCACAGAAGACCCATGAGCAAACAAATGCACCTTCCTAAATACAGAGGTGTGAAGGTATCTATGTGAAGTTGTTGATGTGGTCTGGGAAACTGGGCATTATTTGTCATGTATTTGTAAATTAGATGGGTCTAAGAGCACCCTGGATATTGGGAAGGATTGGAGATTTCAGTCCTGGGAGCTCGAGGGTCTGTTGAACGACTCAAGGAAATGCTTTCTTCCTTTGCTTTTCAGTGTCCATCTCTAGTATCATGCAGTGTGAGGTTTTTCTTCCCAAATTGTTTAACCAGAAGATATGTGTTCCAGCTGTATGGAAAGCTCGTGGAGGCTCTTCCAATGGATTTGGACGGCATCATAATTGTGTAACTTAATAGCTCAATTATAAACACATGACAAAGATGACATGGGACCTGTGGGAAGAGCAGTCTGTGTATTCATTGCTTACTAAACACCTGAATTAATTGCCCGGTCTAAGTTACATGTTCTAGGAAAGTGTGTTGTGATCTCTTCCTTTCTGCAGCTGTTTATTTCTTGTCTTGCTCTTTTGATGATCTGAAGATAAGCCTTTATTTCTGACAGGCTGTGGAAAATCAGATCTATTACACTTGCTGCACGGTTCCATATGTGCCTTTCAAGTCTACAGTTCAAATTTCTGAAACCAAGTCCAAAGTTTTCTTATTTTTTGATACTGCTTTATTCTGGCTCAAATGGCCACGTTGTGGGTTCAGCATTCTTTTGCATTAATTGTAAAATCACACACCATCCAAACAGCTCATGTGCTGAAAAAGCATGATGCTGCTTTTGAGATGATGTTTTGATGACTGGTTCTTTGATTGAGTTGCTGATTGTCTTTTGTAATATTTTGCATTTGTCAAATTATTGGGATGAGCAACACAATCCTGGTTGTGATTCTTGGGATCTGAGAAGGTATGTGTGCAAGGTTTCTTTTAGTGGTGTCTGCCTGCAGATTTAATTCTCCTGATGTGTAATGTTTGGACAGGGATAAGAGCTCCATCTGTCCAGAGACAGGGCCAGTGGAAGAGGTCACTGTGGTACAGTTTGAAAGGTCTAAAGGGAAAGTGGAGAAGTTCAGTTTGTCTGAGTCTGTATAGGACAACAGCTGCAGTTCCAAACTTTTTTCCTTTTTTTCACTCAATGAAATTTCTATGATTGCGGTCTGTGGTGTGAGCTCCTGTGTGAGCCTCCTGTGTACTTGTTACAAACCTGTTTCCTTAGTTTACTACTACAATAACACAATCTGAAAGATGAAACTGTGATTTACACACTTCTGGTGGTTTCCCATTCTTGTCTTGTTTGGATGGTTGCTTTTTTTTTTTGTTTGTATTTTGGTCTCGACTGTGTTTCAGTGTTTTTGTTTTGTCAGGGAGTAAAGCTGATCCTCATTGTCCCTGGAAATCCTGCACGCACCAAAATACATCTTATAATTAGCCAGAAGTGAGAACAGTTTTCATGCATACCTTGGAAGTATGATAAATATGTTTCCCTAAGATGGTCTTTTCCCTGTGGCCAACACACAGCCAAAAATTTGGCATATATTGAAGGTTTCTTGAGAGTTGTAAGTATGCTTTCTTTGAGGTCTTGGTTTACTGGAAGGTCATGGCTAATTTTAGCAATTCTGGTCAGTACTTTTGAATTTGACACCATGAGTGTTGTTTTTCACCAAATCCTTACTTCAGCCACCTAGGACAGAATTTTGTGTGTGATGAAAATTAATGAAAAGCTAAAAGAAAATCTGCTGTATTTTTTCAGAAGATTTAGCTTGAGAAATAGACACATGAGAAGCGGTTTAAAATGATGGTTTCATAATTGTGCAAAGTGAGCAGGACACAGTAGAAAAAAACTGGCTGAGAGATGATGACTAATTCTTAAAATGACCCCCCACCCTGTTCTGTAATCCAGAGTAAGTCTTTAGGGCCACACTTGCAGCTTGAGACCTCAGGGACTTCAAAGTGCTCTCAGGAAAGAATTTCATTGCTGTAGTAGAGACCTAGAAGACTTCCTGGTGAGCATGTCTGACAACCTCTGTCTTCTAATGCTTCCTCATGTTGCTTGTCTGATTTGTGTGTTGTTGGGGTTTCTTTCCTTGATTTACTGTGCATGTGGGTTTACTTATCAGCACAGCCTCCTTTACAAATGTATCATGAATTAGTGGGTCTTGCTAAAGGAGGAGTGAAAGCCGGAAGATGTGAGAGTGACTTTTTGTTCTGGTATTGTTGGGACAAATAGATCTAAATATGACCTTAGTAGAACTTGCATCTCTGTGGGACAGTGCATGTGGTAAAAGAGAGGGTATTTCCCCTAAACTTTTAGTTTGATGAGCCATTCTCTGTTGGATGATTGCTAATCCTTTATTTTGGCTTCTTATGATTCATGTGCTTTAGAATCTTTCAGTTCCTTCTCAAAATGGTGGTGAGCAGATAAATGTACCTCCCTTCTCGGTATGATTATAGTGCATTATCATCTCATGACAAATTTTACTAATAATGAAACGGTCACAAGCAGAGCTGCTGATTGTGCAGCATTGCAGAGAAGATGGGAGCTGGGTGTGTGAGGCTATAGAAGAACTTGGTTATTTCCTTGCTTGCCATGTCATAGATAACACAGCCTTGTGCTTGATGGAGTACCTTGCAATTTGAGTTGCTTCTGTAGAGTGAGACCTACAAAATATTATTGCACTTCATCTGTTCATTTCTATGTGTTTCTAAATCTTGCATTGCTTGTTGTCATGAGCTCAACCTCAGGGTGTCTGATCTTATGTGGAAGGTCACATCTATTCCAGTACTCTGTGTGTGGTTCCAGTTCCTGTGATGTTTACAGCTGTGAAGAGGAAGGGTTTCATAAGCACACGTGTGCTCACCCAGGCACAGTTGTCTGTAGCATAATAATGCAAAAGCATCTCTGCTGCAGTCCTCAAAGTGCAGAGTGGCCACCCAGGCCAGGCAAGGTTTCCATGAACAGACCAGGGGCCAGTGGGAGAATGTGTGCAGAGTGTCCCCCAGAACATGCTGGCCAATCAGCTGCAGGCTGTTAAAGGGGTGAAGAACTGGCTGGATGGCTGCATGCAAAGTATTACAGTCAGTTGTTCAATGTCCAAGTGGAAACCTGTCCTTCAAGGGTCCGTACTGGGACCAATACTATTTAGTGTTAGGTATCTTCATAAACAATGGGATTCAGCACACCCTTGGCAAATTTGCATATGACACAGGGCTGAATTGATAGGGAGAGCAACTAGAGGGAACTTGATAGGCTGGAGAAGTCGGCCCATACAAACATCACGAAGGCTAAGTGCAAGGTCCTGCACCTGTGTTGTACTTGGACACGAAAGAACCACGCAGACTTAGCTTAGTTCAGGACAGAAAAGAAGCCAGGAAAAGCCCCAGGCTGTTTATTTTACTTCATATATATATGTTCTTAGGAATGACCGTGGATTGGAGGATGAGGTTACCCCCTCTCCAACCGCACCGGTCAGACGAAAAGTCCATCAAACTTCTCCACCTCAGGAGAAGGAATGAAAACAAAAAGGAACGGTTAGGCAAACATAACTACGTTTACAGAAAGTGCGTAAGAAACTCTATCACAGAAATAAAAACATCAAAAGACTGCAAATCTCAAGGCGACACACCTGAGTCAGGGTGAATCCCAGTTTAAAGAGAGAGTGAGGGATTGGGAAGAGCCTTTCCACGAAGGACTTGGGGGTACTGGTGAATGACAAATGGGACATGAGCTGGCAGTGTGCACTTGCTGCCAGGAAAGTGTGTCTCCTGGGCTCCAAAACAACTAGTGTGGCCAGCAGGACGAGGTGGATTGTTCTCTTCCTCTAACTGACCACAAAATTGTCAAAGGACTGGATGATCTCAGCCATGAAGAGGGTCTGACACATTTCAGATTCTGCAACCTGAATAGGAGTTATTTCACTTCTTCAATCCATAAAGTGCGTACAAGAAAGATTTAGAGACATTTTTGCAAGGTCTGCAGTGGCAACACAAGGGACAATGGATTTAAACAGAAAGAGGGTAGGTTTTGATTGGACAAAATGGTTTATAATGGGGGTAGTGAGACACCGGAACAGATTGCGCAGAGGCGTCATAGATGTGCCACCATTGGAAGGGTACAAGGACAGGTTGGATGGGCCTTGGAGTGACTTATTCCACTGAAGAACGTCCCTGTGAATGACGGAGGAGTGAATTAAATTACCTTTAAATGTCCCAGCCAATCCGAACCACTATTTATTTCTATGAAAGACACGATGTGTGTTTACAATTTCTCAGTGTCGGCCCCCCAAATATGGAAATGAAAAAGAAAGTGCTTTTGTGAATCAGAAAGAAGGCAGTAAATGTTATTCTTAGCATGAAAGTATAAACTTTTATTTAGGCTGATGTATTTCTCTGCTTAATTTGACCCAGGTAGGAAAGCAGAATTAAAAATAGAGGGGACAGTGCTAAAAAGTGCTTAAATCCTTCTCCAGCTATATTATAATTTCCTCCACATATACTTGTGCCGTGATTTTTTTTTAAGAGAAGCTGGTTTCCTGTCCTTAACGCTGACATGAGTATTTGCTTCAAACTATTCACTGCGACAAAAAGAGATGACCTAAACGCAATAGACAGCGCATTTCGCTTTAGAGTAACACCAAGCTACAGTTTCTCCGCTTGCTGATCGCAGTAGAATAGAGACCCCAGAGGCGGTGCAGCCCCTGAGCCCCGCCCAAAGCCGGGCCCCCTCGAGCGCGGCCATCCGGCGGCTGCAGTGGCGTCGCGGCGCCTCCGGGTGCCGCTGTTGGCCGCCGCCGAGCGGTGCTGGAGCCGGCGCCGCGTCCGCGTCCTGCCCCCGCAGGCTGCTCGCTCGCCCGGCGCCGGCCAGAGCGGCAGCGGCACGGGCAGCAGCAGCAGCAGCGGCGGCGGCGAGAGGCGGCGCTTGTCGGGAAGCAGCGGCGTCCGAGGCGGGCAGAGCGGGCTCGCTGCGCTGCGGCGGCCCCTGCGCTGTGTGGCGAGAGCGGCTGGAAGGGAGGCAGGGCAGCGGCAGGAGGCAGGAGCGCGGCGAGCGCTGGCGCCGGAGAATGGCGGTGAGGCGGCGGCAGAGGCGCGGGCCGGGCTGCGGGCGAGCGCTGCTGCCCGCGGTGCTGCTGTGCGTGTGGTGGCGGGCGGCGGCGGCGGAGCGGGTCCGCTACTCCATCGCCGAGGAGCTGGGCAGAGGCTCGCTCGTGGGGCCGCTGGCGCGGGACCTGGGGCTGAGCGCGGACGAGCTGCCGGCGCGCAAGCTGCGGCTGAGCGAGGAGAAGCAATACTTCACGGTGAGCGAGGAAAACGGGAACCTGTACGTGAACGAGAGATTGGACCGGGAGGAGATGTGCGGCGAGTCAGCGACCTGCTCTGTCAGCTTCGAGGCGCTGGTGCACAACCCGCTGAACGTTTTCCACATCGAGGTGTCCATTGAGGACGTGAATGACAACTCCCCGGCCTTCAGCAAAGCTGCTCTGGACCTCGAGATCGGTGAATGGATCCCTTCCGGTACTCGTTTTCCTTTAGAGATGGCCCGAGACGCAGACGTGGGCAGCAACTCGCTGCTGACTTACCAGCTCACCAGCAACCCGTCCTTCACTTTGGCCGTGAAGGAGAACCCCGACGGAAGCAAGCAGCCAGAATTAGTGCTAGAGAGAGCGTTGGACCGGGAGAAGCAGAGCTCCTTTGAGCTGGTGCTGACAGCGGTGGATGGCGGAAACCCGGCGAGGTCCGGGACTGTACAGGTTCACATTAACGTGACGGATTTAAATGACAACCCGCCCGTGTTCAGCAAAAGCGTCTACGGCGCGAGTGGCGGAGAATCTGTTGCCGGGTTCGCTGGTGCTGAGGGTGCGGGCGACGGATGCGGACACGGGCTCCAACGGGCGAGTGTCCTACTCCTTCGGCAATGTTCCGGACGACGTCCACGCTTTGTTCGTTGTCGACAGCGACAGTGGCGAGATCAGGACGGTGGGTCCTCTCGATTTCGAGGAGAAGAATAAATACATCTTCAGCCTGGAGGCGAGGGACGGGGGCGGGTTCACGGCTCACTGCAAGGCTCAAATAGACATCACGGACGAGAATGACAACGCCCCCCGAGATCACCATTCTCTCGCTGTCGAGCCCGGTGCCCGAGGACGCTCCGATTGGCACCGTGGTGGCCCTACTAAAAGTGCGAGACAGAGACTCCGGCGAGAACGGTCAGGTGTCGTGCGAGCTGTCGGGCGAGGCGCCGCTGTCGATCGTGGCGTCTTCGGGCGGCTCGTACAAGGTGGTGACGGCGAGCGCGCTGGACCGCGAGCAGGCGTCCGAGCACCGCGTGAGAGTGGTGGCCCGGGACCGGGGCAGGCCGGCGCTGTGGAGCAGCACGGAGCTGGTGCTGGAGGTGTCGGACGTGAACGACAACGCGCCGGTGTTCGAGGAGGCGGCGTACAGCGCGTACGTGGCGGAGAACAACGCGGCGGGCGCGCTGGTGGTGCGCGTGCAGGCGCGGGACGCGGACGCGGGCGCGAACGGGCGCGTGAGCTACTGGCTGGCGGGCGGCAGCGCGGGCGCGGCGGGCGCGGCGGCGCTGGTGTCGGTGGAGGCGCGGAGCGGCGCGCTGTACGCGCAGCGCTCGTTCGACTACGAGCAGTGCCGCGAGTTCGCGGTGGCGGTGCGGGCGCAGGACGGCGGCGCGCCGGCGCGCAGCTCCACGGCCACGGTGCGCGTCTTCGTGCTGGACCGCAACGACAACGCGCCGAGGGTGCTCTGGCCGGCGGCGGGCGCGGGTGCTGCGGCCCCGGGAGCTATGGCCCCGGCGGCGGCGCCGTTCGAGGTGGTTCCGCGTTCGGCCGAGGCCGGGTACCTGGTGGCCAAGGTGGTGGCGGTGGACGCGGACGCGGGGCGCAACGCGTGGCTGTCGTACGAGCTGGTGCAGGCGTCGGAGCCGGCGCTGTTCCGCGTGGGGCTGCACAGCGGCGAGGTGCGCACGGCGCGCGCCGTGTCCGAGAGGGACGCGGGCAAGCAGCGTGTGGTGGCCGTGGTGAAGGACCACGGGCAGCCGGCGCTGTCGGCCACGGCCACGCTGCACGTGGTGCTGGCCGAGAGCTTGCAGGAGGCGCTGCCGGAGCTGAGCGAGCGGGCGGCGGGCGCCGAGGCGCCGGCGGCCGAGCTGCAGTTCTACCTGGTGCTGGCGCTGGCGCTGCTGTCGGCGCTTTTCCTGCTGAGCGTGGCGCTGGCCGTGCTGGCGCGGCTGCGGCGGGCCGGGCCGCCCGGCGTGCTGCGCTGCCTGGGCGCGCAGCGCTTCTCGGTGGCCGGCGCCGCCTTCCCGGCCGACTTCTGCGAGGGCACCTTGCCCTACTCCTACAACCTGTGCGTGGCGGCGCCGGCGCGCGCCGTGCCCGAGGCCGCTTGGCCGCCGCCGCCGGTGCCCATCCTGTCTGCGGAGGAGCTTCTGGGCGGCGATTCCTGCGAGAAGCCGAGCCCGAACAGCAGCGCCGTCGCGGGAGAGCAGCCCACCGAATCTGACACACCGCAGGTTTGTAAACCACCCATGTTCTCTCTCTGATCTTTTTCTAATATCGTGGTGGTGTCAGCGGGTTCTTGGGTTTGTTTTCTCTACTGGGATGGCAAGGAACAATCAGTATTTCTGTCAGTGAGTTTGATAATGCAATGTCGCTTCTGTTTTGGCAGCTGTCCCTGTCGTCCTGCGCCTCCTGCCTCATTAACTATATATGATAAGTGTAGATTCAGTGGGGAGGCGCTTGCTGTTTAACTTCTGCTGGATAAAATATTAGAACAGCGGTAAAGATCTGGTGTAGGTATTGGGCTTTTTACATTTTCCTCTCAGAGTAGGCAGCGTTCAAAGTCACTCTTTCCTTCTTCACACGTTGGCTTTTACGAAACCTGTGTTATCTGAAATATTATGTTTTAATAACGGTGAAGGCGGATGTTTACTTTTAGAATGAGTTTCCCTGATTCTCCTGTCGGAGTTGTGAATATGTGGTTGGCGCTGGAGGATGAGATCTTTCCTTCTTCATCTTTGTTAACCAAATCCATGCACTGGGTCCGAGGTGACAATTGAGAAAGTTTTTTTTCTTTTTATTTCGCTGTGTGTAGATGAAAAAGGAATTTACAGATTCTTCTTCCCTAACGAATGTGCCACCCCTCCCTCCTGTGTCCTCACATCTTTTGTTTTTATCGGGTTGCAGAAACGACAGCGAATACTGTGATCAGCTTATTTTACCAGAGCTTTATTTCTTCTCTTTCTTTGCTTTTTTATAATTTGATGTTCCATTCTTGTTTAGTGTTTTCAACTGGGTATTCAGCAGATACATGGATTGAGATCTAGGAAAGAAATGTGCCTGATTTTTCTTTTGTTTGTTGGCTTGGGGGTTTTTGGTTGGTTGGTTTGGTTTGGTTTGTTTTTTGTTTTTTTAATGTCTGTTCCTTGCCTATCTTTTTCACTCGAAATTTACACTTGCCTTGGTTGATAGAGTTTATCGCTAAGACTGTGATCTAGAACCACATGTAATTCTAGAAATGTGTAAGGCCGCAATGAAAAATTCGAATATAGTGGTTGGAGAAGGGGAGCACTGCAGGCTGATTCAGAGCAGCCTCGGATGTTCAGGTGGAAAGTAACAAAGCAGAGAAGGAAGGAAGGGCAGTCCTTCTGAGGAGGGATCTTCACTGCTGCTATGTGCAGTTTCTTGGGGTCTGGGAATCTCCTGTGTCTGTAGGCAGTCAAGTGTGACACCCAGCGAGAAAAAACTCATTCAAAAACTACTGATACAAAAACCTGTGTAGGGAAGACATTGTGCTTTCCTGCCATGGAATAAGATTTGTAGTATCTTGCATGTCATATTAAGAGACTTTTATATCCATATTCTACCGTGCTGTGGAAATAACATAACCCCGAGAGGCTTCCTATTTCTGTCTGGTCGCAATCACGTGGAGGATCAAAGCAGAGATCGGCTGAAGAAAAGGTGACGACGGAGGTCCCCACGGGAAGGGACCTCACATCTTCGAGGAGACTACTAAAGAGACGAGCTTCCCGTGGGCAAGGCAGGATGGGCATTGCTCGGCAGCTCTCGGTGCCTGCAGTGCCGGGAGGAGGCTGCGGGCGCCGCTGTTGACCGAGAGGAGCGAGAGGAAGATCGGAGCGCTGCAGCCCCGCCCGCTGCGGACCGGCTCGCTCACTCGATCTCTGGATTCCGGGCTCGGCAAACGGTCTGTGTCCGATCGTTCCGCGGTGCGGATCTCTTCTGCAGGGAGGCGGAGGGACTGCCAGAGGCAGCGGCGAGGAGCAGCAAGTAGGTGGAGGAGCGGAAGGCAGATCGGCGATCGGCTGTGGGAAGCTGTCTGCAGTGTTGCCGTGCCGGCGGTGCCGCGGCGGCGGAGATGTACGCGGCGGGGAGGCGCTGGGGCCGGCGGCAGCGAGCTCTGCTCTGGGGCGTCCTGCTGGCGGCGTGGGAGGCGGCGTGGGGGCAGCTGCGCTACTCGGTGCCCGAGGAGATGCCCAAGGGCTCGTTCGTGGGCGACGTGGCCAAGGACTTGGGGCTGCAGCTGCCGGCGCTAGGCGAACGCGGCTTTCGAATTGTCTCTGAAGGTAGGACGCAGTATTTCGCTCTGCACGGGAAGACGGGACATTTAGTGACGGCGGAGAGGATCGACAGAGAGCAGCTGTGCCGGCTGGTGGAGAAATGCGTGCTGCGCTGTGAGCTGATAGTGGAGGGGGAAATGAAATTCTATGAAATAGAAGTGGAAATCACGGACATAAATGACAACGCCCCGAGCTTTAAAGAAATTGAACTGGAGGAGAGGATAAGCGAGGCGACAGCCCCGGGGTCGCGGTTTCCCCTTGCCAAGGCTCATGACCCAGACTCGGGCCGGAATTCTCTGCAGAGCTACGAGCTGAGCGGCGACGAGCACTTCTCGCTGGCCGTGCAGGCGGGCCCCGGCGGCGATCAGCGTCCCGAGCTGGTGCTGGCGAAGGCGCTGGACCGGGAGGAGGCGGCGTTTCACGAGCTGGTGCTGAGGGCGAGCGACGGCGGCGATCCGGCACGGACGGGCACGGCTCGGATTCGCGTGACGGTGCTGGATGCGAACGACAACGCGCCCGTGTTCAGCCAGGCGGAGTACACGGTGCGTGTGCCCGAGGACGTGCCCGTGGGCTCCGTCCTCGTCACTGTCACGGCCACGGACGCCGACGAGAGTCTGTATGGGCATGTGAAATATTCGATGAATAAAGAGACAGACATGGCATCGGATATTTTCCATCTGGACTCTGAGAGTGGAGAGATCACGGTATTACGAAGCCTGGACTACGAGGAAGGCGATTTTTATGAACTGGAGGTGCGGGCACGTGATGGTGGGAGCCTTTTCGACACAACGAAAGTTGCAATCACCGTTACAGATGTGAATGACAATGTACCCGAGATTTCGGTGAGGTCGGCGCTGAGTGAGATATCCGAGGACGCTCCGTCGGGGACAGTGATCGCCCTGCTCAACGTGCAGGACCGCGACTCGGGGGCGAATGGCGAGGTGCGCTGCTCGCTCGACGGGGACGTCCCGTTCCGGCTGCAGAGCTCGCAGGGCAGCTACTACAGCGTGGTGACAGGGAGAGAGCTGGACCGAGAGCAGGTGTCGGAGTACAACGTGACGGTGCGGGCGGCCGACGGCGGGTCGCCGCCGCTGCAGAGCAGCGCGGTGCTGTCGCTGCGGGTGCTGGACGTGAACGACAACGCGCCGGTGTTCGCGCAGGAGCGCTACAGCGCGCGGCTGGCGGAGAACAACGCGGCGGGCGCGCTGGTGCTGAGGGTGCGCGCGACGGACGCGGACTGGGGGCAGAACGCGCGCGTGCGCTACCGGCTGTCGGAGGGGCGGGTGCGGGGCGCGCCGCTGTCGTCGTACGTGTCGGTGCAGGCGGAGACGGGCGCGCTGTACGCGCTGCGCTCCTTCGACTACGAGGAGGTGCGCGAGCTGGAGCTGTGGGTGCGTGCGGAGGACGGCGGCGCGCCGGCGCTGAGCAGCAACGTGTCGGTGCGGCTGCTGATCGTGGACGAGAACGACAACGCGCCGCAGGTGCTGTACCCGGCGCCGGCGTCGGGCGGGGGCTGGTCGGGCGTGGAGCTGGCGCCGCGCTCGTCGGAGCCCGGCGCGCTGGTGGCCAAGGTGGTGGCGGTGGACGCGGACGCGGGTCAGAACGCGTGGCTGTCGTACGAGCTGGCCAAGGCGACGGAGCCGGGGCTGTTCCGCGTGGGGCTGCACAGCGGCGAGGTGCGCACGGCGCGCTTCCCGCTGGCCCGCGACGCGGCGCGCCAGAGCCTGGTGGTGGTGGTGAAGGACCACGGGCGGCCGGCGCTGTCGGCCACGGCCACGCTGAGCGTGGTGCTGGCCGAGAGCGTGGCCGAGCTGCTGGCCGAGCTGGGCAGCGCGGCCGAGGCGGCGGCGCCGGGCGAGCCGGCCGGCAGCCTGACGCGCTGGCTCGTGCTGGCCGTGGCCGCCGTGTCGTGCCTGTTCGTCGCCTTCCTGCTGCTGCTGCTGGCGCTGCGCCTGCGCCGCTGGCGCCGCGAGCAGCTGCTGGCGGCCGACGGCGGCGCCTTGCGCGGCGTGCCGGTGTCGCACTTCGTGGGCATCGACGGCGTGCGCGCCTTCCTGCAGTCCTACTCGCACGAGGTGTCGCTCACGGCCGACTCGCGCAAGAGCCAACTGCGCTTCTCGGGCGGCAGCTGCTGCGACACCCTGCCGGCCCGGCCGCCGCCCGACGAGCCCGCGCCGCTGCTCGGGGAGGAGGATCCTGTCGGCGCTTGCCCCGCGGACCCTGCCTCACTCCCGGTGAGTTCCTCAATCCAGACTGCCTCCGTGAAGCTTCCCCCTTTTACCCTCCTGCCGTTTCCTCGCCGTCTTGCGTGTTCCTTGTTGGGAGGTTTGCTGACAACGATAGCAGTGCTTCGTTCATTGACGCGCTGTGTTCTGCTGCATCTTGCTGCGGGTTGCTGGAGGAGGGGTCCGTGCGAGTTTTCCGGGTCGTTGGGGAGGTAGGTGTAGTGAGGCCGATGTTGGCTTGAAGTTCGAGTGGGTCTTTGTGGTTTCATCAGACATCAAGTAGTTTTTGTGCCCTGACAGGTTTAATAGCCGTGTTCCTTTCAGCATTAGCTCTCCTGAATGGATGGGTTGCATAAATATCAAGTTATAGTTTTCGTTCTTTGCTGGTTCAGGTGTCTTCCCAACCGCAGATGTGCTTGATTAGGGTGAGATGCTCTGTATTGTAATCTGGACTGTTTTGTGTGTAACTTCGCTGCTCAACGTTTGTAGTCTTCTCAGCCTTTATGTGTAAATGGAGGCCAGTAGGAGATGTCTTTGCATTTATCTAACCCTGTAGGTAAATGGGCCGGGTACAGTTGCCACTTGAAAGGCACCCACCAGTGGGTGGCTGTATGTGGAGGAGGAAATTCAGGAAGAAATGGCAGAGGTGCTTCGTTGATTTCCTGTCTTTTAAGATTGAGCTATGCCAAGTTGAACTGGATGTGCCTTGGCTGTAAAATACAGGTCTTGGTAAGAGCCTTGGTGTGAGTGAGAGGGGAGGGATTCAAGGTGCAGAGTTAGACATCGGGGGATAGGGTGATTGCCCCTATACAGGCATTCACTGGCCCTGTCTCTCCTGGAGCAGTGCTCCTCTTTTCTTTTTAGAAGTCTGAGGTTTCTTCACAGAAGAGAAGTGAGCAAAGAAATGCACCTTCTTTTATACAGGGATGTGAAAACATCTGTGGGAAGCTGGTGATGTGAAGTGGTCTGGGAAACTGGGCTTTATATATCATGTCTTGGCACAATGAGATAGGTCAAAGACCACCCTGAACATTGTGAAGGATTGGAGAATTGAGTGCTGGGAGCTGTGTCTGAGGGTCTGTTGAAGGAGAGAAGGCAATGCTTTTCTCATGTATCTTTTCATTACCCACCTGTAGTATCATTCCATATGATGTCCTCATTCCCAAAATATTTTGCAAGAAGACATGTAATTGCTGCTGTATGTAAAGCCTTGTGAGGTTCTTATTATGTGTTTGTAGGTGGTCATAATTGTGTAACTTAACAGCTTAATTTTGTAGTCATGATCAAGGTCATGTGGGAGCTTTGGGAAGAGCAGTCGGTGCATTCACTACTTAGTAAACACCTGTATTAATTACCTACTCTTAGTTACATGATCGAGAAGGGTGTGTTGTCATCTCTTCCATTCTGTAGCTGTTTATTCCCTTCCTTGCTCTTTTGATGATCTGAAGATGGTTCTTTCTCTCTGCAAGTGTGCGGAAAATCAGATCTGTTGCGTTTGCCTGGCTCTTCTGTCCATGCCTTTCATGTTTACAGCTGGAAAGAGATTTTCATAGACGTTTCTTTAACATGTCTCTGTAATAAATGCTCTTGCTTGTGACATGCACAAGTGAAAAGTCAAATATTATCCATGGTAAGGAGACATCGTTTGAGCATCTTTTCTTTTGGTGGAGTCTCTCTGCCAGTTTTGAAGACCTGTGGTAACCATGGGAGTCCTGAAAAGTTTGAGGGGATTGTTGTGAGTGCTCTCTGTGAGGAGGTACTGGTGGAAACATGGCATGTGTTCTGTTGATTCCTAGGATTTAAACCTGGCTTTCTGAAAATTACTCTGAAGGAGAAGTTGGTTTGTGTTTTGTTTTGGTTTTTTTTTTTTTTTAATATTGAGTGGTTTGGACTTAAATGGCCAAGTTTTGGGTTCAGCATCATTTTCCATTGAGAGAGATAGAGTCACACAGCATTTAGAGAGCTCATGTGTGATGTTGCCTTTGAGCTGATACTCTGATGACTGGGTCTTTAATAGAGCTGGTAATAACTTCTGGTCTTTATAGCATTTTACATTTCTTCAATTTATTGGGAGGAACAGAACAATCTTTGTTGTGATGCTTGGGATCTGAGAAGTTGTGTGTGCAGCTTTTCTTTCAACGGAGTTTGTCTGCAGATGTAACTTTCCTTTTGTGTGGTGTTTGGAGTGGGAGAAGAGTTTCATCTATCCAGAGACAGGGCCTGTGCAGGAGAGTGAAGTAGCTAAAAGAGAGGTGTAAAAGTCCATTTCTCCCGGTTTTTAGATGAGGCCCACAGCCGTGATTCTAAGCTTTTTTGTTTTCGAGGTCCAAGATATGACTGTATCTAGGGTGTATGGTGTGAGCTCCTGTGTGATCATCCTGCATACTTCTTACAAACCGGTTTCCTTTGTTGTGTGCCTACTACAGCTGACACGATCTGAAATGTGAATCCGGTTCATGCGCTTCTGGCGGTTTCTTAATCTTTTCATGTTTTATTTGTTTGTTCGTTTCTTGTGAAGGAGTAAAGCTGGACTTCTTTGTGCCTGGCAATCCTGCAAAGAAATAAAAGCTGGTGAAGCTTATGAGGAGAACAGCAGTTGTTTAGTCTTGAAAAAGAGGAGGCTCAGGGAAGACCTCATTGCTCTTTTTAACTACTTGAAATGAGATTGTAGTGAGGTGGGGGTTGGTCTCTTCTGCCATGTCTCAAGTGAAAGGCCAAGAGGAAATAGCCTTAATTTTGCCAGAGGAGGTTCAGATCAGATATTTGAATATTTTTCTCTGAAAGAGTGGTCAGGCATTGGAATAACTTGTCCAGAGAAGTGGTGGAGTCACCATCTCTGGAAGTGTTTGAGAGGCATCTGGATGTGGCACTTGGAGATGCTGTTTAAGGGTGATTATGGTGGTCTGGTCTGGACTAGATGACTTTGAACATCTCTTCCAACTTTGATGATTCTGTGATAGTGTGAAACACCGAAAGATGTCTTATAATTAACAAGGTGGGAGAGCAGTTCTCATCCATACCTTGAAGGTGGACATCAGCTAAATTTCTGTTTCCCTCAAATGGGACTGAATGAAATGCTCTTTTCCCTGTGGCTGACATGTAGTTAGAAGTTGAGTGTTGTCCATGATGCAAAAAAAGGCTGTGAATGCAGAGCCAGGAGACCAAGAAACTGCATCTGAATGCAGAAAGTCGATGGGTCAGTGTGGCTTCGGCTGGACAATGGTTTGATTTCAGGCCTCGTGCCAAGGTCATTGCTGAGGTCTGTGCTGTTTTCTTTGATCCTGGTATCCCTGTCCTGAAAGGAAATGCCAGCCCTCCAGCAATAAAGTATTTCTTGAGAAACTGTACAGGTAGAGCCATGATGCTTGTGTAGAATGGCTTATAATTCCTGTGTGAAAATTTCATTATTCATTTGTAACTCCCAGGAACACAGTGATGCAGAGTTTCTTCATAGTTGCAATCAGACTTTTGGGTCTTTTTTTCCTTTTAAGGTCATGGTCTTTTTTACCCATTTCTGGTCAGTGCTGCTTCTTTTGAAACTATGACTGTGGTTTGGCAGCAAATACTTAATTCAACCACCTGGGACAAAATTTTGTATGAGAAATATGAAGAAAAAGGAAAAAGTGAATCTGTTAGAATTTCTTAGAAGGGTGAGGTTGTGGAAAAGGCCTCAGATGTTTCGTATATTTGATAGGTCACATAACAGAACTGTTGAGAGCTGATGACTGTTTGTTGTAATGAACTCCACTACTACATAGTCCAGTGTAAGACTTTAGGGCTGCACTTGCACCTTGAGGCCTCAGTGACTTCCAGGTGTTCACAGAGATGAATTCCAATGCCTGCAGTGAAGACCAAGAAGATTTCCTGGTGAATTTCTCTAACTGCCCCTTGTCTTCTAATGCTTCCTTGCCTTGCTTTTCTGATTTATGGTGGTTTTTTTTTTTTTTTTTTTTTGATTCTTGGCTTTCTTTGTGTGAAAGTTTCCTTGTAATTATCAGGCTTGCTTCATTCAGCAATGCATCCTGTATATAGTGCCTCTTGTTCTGCTACAGCAGGTGTGAAAGGCAGGAGATGTGAAGGTGTCTTTGAGTTCTGTTACTGTCGGGGGAATGGAGGTAAACATGACCGTAGCGGTATTTGTGCGGAACAGTGTGTGTGATAAAAGAGGGCAGGAGATTTCCTCTGAGCCATTTGTTAGCCAAGCCATTCTCTGTTGGATATTTGCTAATCTTTTAGTTTGGTTATCATTCATGTACTTTGGAATCCTTCAGTTTCTTCTCAGAACGGTGGTGAGCAGATAAATGTACCTCCCTTCTTGATGTGATCATGGTGCATTATTCTCTCATGATAAATTTTGCCAGTGATGTTAAGGGGCAGTAGCAAAACGCCAGCTGTGCAGCATTGGAGAGAAGACAGGGAAGCTCTGTGTGTGAGGCTATAGAAGAACAGATGGTAATTTCCTTGCTTGTTATGTGTCACACTTAACACATGCTTGTGCCTGATGGAGTGCCATGCAACTGGAATTGCTTTTGCTCCTTGTGGCCTACAAAATGTTATTGCACCTGATCTGTACATTTCCATTTGTTTCTAACCCTTGTCTTGTTTGTTGTCATGAGCTCAACCCCCAGAGTGTCTGACCTTATGTGGAAGGTCACATCTGTGCCAATTGTCCGAGTGCAGGTGGAGTTCCCACACACATCTGTGATGTTTACAGCTGTAAAGAGGAAAGGTTTCATAACTCAGGAACTCTTTGTCTGTAGTGTAATAATGCAAAAGCATCTCTGCTGCAGTCCTCAAAGTGCAGAGTGGCCACCCAGGCCAGGAAAGGTTTCCATGAACAGACCAGGGGCCAGTAAGAGAATGTGGACAGAGTGTCTCCCACGCAGTTTGCCCATAACATGCGGGACACTCACCTGGAGGTTGTTAAATGGCTGAGGAAAAGGCTGGATAGTCATTTCCAGAAAGTTATAAACAATGGCTTGATGTCCAAGGGGAAATCAGTAATGTGTAGTGTCTGTACTGGGATCAATGCTATTTAGTACCTTCATAGACAATGGGGTCAAGCACACCCGCAGCAAATTTGCAGCTGACACCAGGCTGACTTGATTGTGAGAGGGCATGGATGATATTAGAGAGATATGGACAAGCTGGAGGACTGGACCCATGTGAGCTTCATGAAGTTCAAGAAGGCCAAGTGCAAGGTCCTGCACATGTGTCAGGGCAATCCCCAGTTTCAATAGAGATTGGTGGAGTGAGAGCAGCCTTGCAGAGAAGTGCTTTGGGTTCCTACTGGATGACAACTGGGACACGAGCTGGTAATACCCACCTGCTGCCCAGATTGCATCTAGGTTTGTGTAACAAGGAGGGTGACCGGCAGTAGGTGGTCCTCTCCCTCTACACTTCTTTGACCACATAGATTGTCAAAGAACTGGAACTTCTCTGCCATGAAGAAGCTTTGACAAAACTCAAGTCCTTTAGCCTAAGAAAAGAAAACTTTGAGTAGATTTTATTGTTCTTTTTCAATTTATAAATAATGCTTATAAGAAAGATTGAAAGAGTTTTTTTTTTTAGGTTTAGATTAGACAAAATGTTTATAATGAGGGTGGTGAGACACTGGGACTGAGTTGCCCAGAAATGTTATGGATGTGCCACCCACTGGAAGGCTTCAAGGGATGTTGGACAAACCTTTGAGAAACCTGGTCTAGTGAAGAATATCCCTGCCCATGACTGATGAGTGGATTCATTTATTTAAAGGATCCGTTCAACCCAGAGCATACTTTGGGGCTATAAAAGACTCATGGTGAATTTATATTCCATCATCAGACCCTTGAATATAGATATGCAAAAGAAGTTGTCTGAATAAGAAACAAAAGAGCAAACGTTATTCTTAGCATAAAGATAAAATCATTGCTTTAGGTTAAACTGTACATCAGCTTAATACGTCCCAGAACAGGAAAGCCGAACTGAAGAAACATGACAGAGTACTTATAGACTTCCTTGGATGTAATACCTGTTTCCTGTTCCCTTAGTTATGCCTTGGTATTAAGACAAGATGAATCCCCTCTTTATTGCTTTGACATGAATACTTGCTTCTGAATATTCATGGAGGCTCAAAAAGATGACTTAAAAACACTAAAGAGGGCACCTCACGTTTAAACCCGTTTGAAATCACGTTAAGCCCCTGAACCCCGCCCAAAGCCGGGCCCCCTTGAGCGCGGCCATCCGGCGGCTGCAGTGGCGTCGCGGCGCCTCCGGGTGCCGCTGTTGGCCGCCGCCGAGCGGTGCTGGAGCCGCCGCCGCGTCCGCGTCCTGCCCCCGCAGGCTGCTCGCTCGCCCGGCGCCGGCCAGAGCGGCAGCGGCACGGGCAGCAGCAGCAGCAGCAGCGGCGGCGGCGAGAGGCGGCGCTTGTCGGGGAGCAGCGACGTCCGAGGCGGGCAGAGCGGGCTCGCTGCGCTGCGGCGGCCCCTGCGCTGTGTGGCGAGAGCGGCTGGAAGGGAGGCAGGGGCAGCGGCAGGAGGCAGGAGCGCGGCGAGCGCTGGCGCCGGAGAATGGCGGTGAGGCGGCGGCAGAGGCGCGGGCCGGGCTGTGGGCGAGCGCTGCTGCCCGCGGTGCTGCTGTGCGTGTGGTGGCGGGCGGCGGCGGAGCGGGTCCGCTACTCCATCGCCGAGGAGCTGGCCAGAGGCTCGCTCGTGGGGCCGCTGGCGCGGGACCTGGGGCTGAGCGCGGACGAGCTGCCGGAGCGCAAGCTGCGGCTGAGCGAGGAGAAGCAATACTTCACCGGTGAGCGAGGAAAACGGGAACCTGTACGTGAATGAGAGGCTGGACCGGAGGAGATGTGCGGCGAGTCAGCGACCTGCTCTGTCAGCTTTGAGGCGGCTGGTGCAAAACCCACTCAACGTTTCCACATCGAGGTGTCCATCGAGGACGTGAATGACAACTCGCCAGCGTTCAGCAAGGCTTCCTGGAGCTCGAGATCGGTGAATGGACGCTTCCGGTGCTCGCTTTCCATTTGGAGATGGCCCGAGATGAGGACGCAGGAAGCAACTCGCTGCTGAGCTACCAGTCACCAGCAACCCGTCCTTCTCTCTGGCCATGAAAGAAAAGCCGGGTGGAAAAAAGCAGCCGGAATTATGGCTAGAGAAAGCATTGGACCGGGAGAAACAGAGCTCCTTTGACCTGATGCTGACGGCAGGGGTGAGCGGGGACCCCGCGAGGTCCGGAACTGTCCAGGTTCGAGTCAACGTCACCGACGCCAACGACAACGCGCCCGTGTTCAGTAAAAAGCGTCTACGAAGCGCGAGTGGCAGAGAATCTTCCATTGGAGTCGCTGGTGCTGCGGGTGCGGGCGACAGATGCGGACTCAGGCTCCAACGGGCGAGTCTCCTACTCTTTTGGCAGCCGTCCCGACGCCGTCAGGGCGTTGTTTGCTATCGACAGTGAGAGCGGGGAGGTCAAGACAGTGGGTTCCCTCGATTTCGAGGAGAAGAATAAATATATTCTTCGGGTTGGAGGCAACGGACGTGGTGGCTCACCGATCACTGTGAAGTTCACATAGACATCACGGACGAGAACGACAACGCCCCCGAGATCACCATTCTGTCCTCTCGAGCCCGGTGCCAGAGACGCGCCGGTCGGCACAGTGGTGGCCCTACTGAAAGTGCGGGACAGAGACTCCGGCGAGAACGGTCAGGTGTCGTGCGAGCTGTCGGGCGAGGCGCCGCTGTCGATCGTGGCGTCGTCGGCGGCTCGTACAAGGTGGTGACGGCGAGCGCGCTGGACCGCGAGCAGGCGTCCGAGCACCGCGTGACGGTGGTGGCCCGGGACCGGGGCAGGCCGGCGCTGTGGAGCAGCACGGAGCTGGTGCTGGAGGTGTCGGACGTGAACGACAACGCGCCGGTGTTCGAGGAGGCGGCGTACAGCGCGTACGTGGCGGAGAACAACGCGGCGGGCGCGCTGGTGGTGCGCGTGCAGGCGCGGGACGCGGACGCGGGCGCGAACGGGCGCGTGAGCTACTGGCTGGCGGCGGCAGCGCGGGCGCGGCGGGCGCGGCGGCGCTGGTGTCGGTGGAGGCGCGGAGCGGCGCGCTGTACGCGCAGCGCTCGTTCGACTACGCAGCCAGTGCCGCGAGTTCGCGGTGGCGGTGCGGGGCGCAGGACGGCGGCGCGCCGGCGCGCCAGCTCCACGGCCACGTGTGCGCGTCTTCGTGCTGGACCGCAACGACAACGCGCCGAGGGTGCTCTGGCCCGGCGGCGGGCGCGGGTGCTGCGGCTCCCGGGAGCTATGGCCCCGGCGGCGGCGCCGTTCGAGGTGGTTCCGCGTTCGGGCCGAGGCCGGGTACCTGGTGGCCAAGGTGGTGGCGGTGGACGCGGACGCGGGGCGCAAACGCGTGGCTGTCGTACGAGCTGGTGCAGGCGTCGGAGCCGGCGCTGTTCCGCGTGGGGCTGCACAGCGGCGAGGTGCGCACGGCGCGCGCCGTGTCCGAGAGGGACGCGGGCAAGCAGCGTGTGGTGGCCGTGGTGAAGGACCACGGGCAGCCGGCGCTGTCGGCCACGGCCACGCTGCACGTGGTGCTGGCCGAGAGCTTGCAGGAGGCGCTGCCGGAGCTGAGCGAGCGGGCGGCGGGCGCCGAGGCGCCGGCGGCCGAGCTGCAGTTCTACCTGGTGCTGGCGCTGGCGCTGCTGTCGGCGCTTTTCCTGCTGAGCGTGGCGCTGGCCGTGCTGGCGCGGCTGCGGCGGGCCGGGCCGCCCGGCGTGCTGCGCTGCCTGGGCGCGCAGCGCTTCTCGGTGGCCGGCGCCGCCTTCCCGGCCGACTTCTGCGAGGGCACCTTGCCCTACTCCTACAACCTGTGCGTGGCGGCGCCGGCGCGCCCGTGCCCGAGGCCGCTTGGCCGCCGCCGCCGGTGCCCATCCTGTCTGCGGAGGAGCTTCTGGGCGGCGATTCCTGTGAGAAGCAGAGCCGAACAGCAGCACCGCTGTTGGAGAGCCGCCCGCCGATGCACCGCAGGTCTGTAAAGCCCCGTGCTCTTTCTGTTTTTGATGCTTTCCGGACCGTCATCCCCGTTCCCCTGTTTTTTTTTTTTTTTTTTGGGTGGTATCTCTCGGCAGCCCTCATCTTTGTCTGTGTAGCGCCGGAAATATTTGATTATTCTTTGGTAAAGCTTCAGTTAGAGCTGAGATGCTTTGACTATAGCTCCCTTTTGAGCTAGTAGCAGTGTTCGTCTGTGTTTTCCGGGGTCGTGTTTTCTTGAGTTGAACGCTTCTGTCTCCGTGACGGAATTTAGGAACAGGCTGTCCCCCGTCCTTGGATCACTTGGTTCTTCCTTGGTCACGGGTTCAATTTCAGCGGAAAGGTTTTGTCCTCAACACTTGAGTTGTATAAATTAGAATGCGTTAGCAGTATTGAAAAGAGATCCTTATTTTTTGGAAGGACAATGGCTGATTCTGCATAACGGAGTCGGGAAAAAACGAAAGAACTGACACCTGATGTTGGAGCGTTTTCTTTCCTGATTGATTTGTTCAGAAAGGGTGTGCTT
>JACSVZ010000018.1:62949-96804 GCA_014706295.1 Lycocorax pyrrhopterus obiensis
TCCACTGGTGCCCCCAACCAGGAGAGAGTCCTGCCTGTTCAATGAGGTGACCCCACCTCAAATCAGGGCCACCCAAGCTGTTTGTCCCCCGAGACACACCAGAAGGTGGGAGGGGAGCTCCAGGAACCATTCCCCATGCCCAGGATGCCCAGGGATGGTGGGAAGGCCACGGAGAGCGGCTGGGAGAGCGCAGCAGCCAAGCTGTAATCCCGCACCCTCGTCTATTTAATGCTGTTTATTGCAGCCCTCAATCCTCCCTCTCCCGGCAAGACAGATGTGATCAGAGCTCCGTGTGCCTCCCCAGCCCTCCCCAGCCCCGCTGCAGCCAGCGGGGAGTTTTGCTGGGGGGCAGGACGAGATTGTGCAGATATAATAACTCCATTCATCACCGGCGAGCGGGCCGGGCGAGCGGCGCTTTGGAAATGACTCGGGAAGTTTGGCAGCTCAGATGCCACCAATCTCCCTGACAGGCAATACCGGGGTGCCCCGGAGCCCTGGAGCAGCACAGCCAGAGCCACGGGCGCTGTGCCAGCAGGGACCTGCTGCCCCGTGGGGAGAGGGTGGAGGGAAGGCTCTCCCTGCCTCGAGAATCCCGGGAAAACACTCAGAGCAGTGGGAGAACAAGTCCGGAGGGGCTCATTCCCCAGGAATAAGTGATGGTCTGAGGCCAGAGCACCCGCAGCTCCCACGGGACCCATCCTCAGCCTCCCACTGGCTCCGGGAGCTTTGCACTTAAAATCACAAAATCACAGAAAACTTGGTTGGGAGAGACCTCAAATATCCCATCCCCCCCTGCCATGGCAGGGACACCTCCCACTGTCCCAGGCTGCTCCCAGCCCCATCCAGCCTGGCCTTGGGCACTGCCAGGGATCCAGGGGCAGCCACAGCTGCTCTGGGCACCCTGTGCCAGGGCCTGCCCACCCTCCCAGGGAACAATTCCTTCCCAATATCCCATCCATCCCTGCCCTCTGGCAGTGGGAAGCCGTTCCCTGTCCTGTCCCTCCATGCCTTGGAAATCATCTCTCTCCCTCTTCCTTGTAGTCTCCCCTCCCATACTTGGGCCCTGTGGATGTGTTGCCTCTGGAAGGCCTGGATATCCAAGGATTTGGTGCTTTCCCGGCTCCCTCACACTCACAAACACAGCACAGACGCTCTCCCAGCCCAGACTGGTCAGTGCATCCCCCTGTTCCCTCCTGACTCAAAGAAATATCCTCCACTTCCCAAAATATGAACGGAATAATGGATTTTTAAAAGAAAAGGTGCTCCAGCTGCATCCCGCATCCTCCTTGTTGCCTCAAGCCCTGGGAAGCGCATTCCTGCTGCTGACACGTGCCCTGGGCCAAGGAGCTGTGTAAACCTGAATTCCCTGTCCTGGTTCCCTCTGCGGATCCAGGAGCTGCTGATTTCCATGGCCACCCTACGACCTCCTGTGCATCCCGCCCTGGAAATCCCAGGTCTGCAGAGACACCAGTGAGGGACAGGGCTGTTAAACACCCACGGGCTGGGGACATTGCCCATTCCCAACTCCATTTTTTTGGCCCACATCCTTTTTTCGGGTTTTGGATTCCTTTTCCCAATCTTTAATTACCAGCTTGCTACAGAAGGAACACTGAACCCCACTAGTTTTGCTCCGATCTGGGTTTTTCATTAGAAGCCTGGCATCTGTGAAAGAAAATCCAAGGAAGACTTTGTCTTTCCTGACACAAAACAGCCTTCCCAGAGCTTAATAGAAATTTGAGTGAGGCTCTCGCTGCCAAGGATGCAAAAAAAATTGATTTTGTGTGTTCAAATTCACGCCTTATTTTTTGCAAAATATTTTCCGAGGGTGAAATCTCCCGTGCTTGCTTTCAGCAGAGTTTGCAGGAATGTGTTGAGCTGCCTCCCCGCAGAACAGTGATTACCAATGTTCATTTTCAGGATTAAAATAAAAACAACAACAAATGATTCTTGTCATTCCACAAAGAATTAGGGAACTCTTGCAGCTTCCTACACATACACACACAGAGTGTGAGGATTTATCCACAAAATCCTTGGCACACCTAGGCTGGGTTAAAGGCAAAATAAATAAATAAGTGTATGACACAAATATTATCAAAATGCCTCGGAGCACCCATATTTCAGCAGAGTAATGAAGGCAGGTGCTCATTGTGCTCTGTCAAGCCAAACAACTCACTTTTAGTATTCCTGCAGTGCTTTCTTCCAGGTAAGCACCAGATTTACTTATATTAATGCTATGGAGGCACTAGATTTACTTCTATATTCCCTCTGCTTTTCATATTTTAAGGGAATGGCATTATTAAATATAGGGATGGGAGGAGCATTACGTGGAATATTGAAGGTTCTTCTCGTGCTGGGAGCATGGGGTGAGGGTCTCCTGCCCAAGGGAGGGCTTCAGTCAGGACAGTCCAAGGGTTTGGATCAGCTGCCCCACCTGAACGTGCGGGAAAGGTCAGAGGGAGAAGAGAGGAGAGGTTTTTCAGGCACAGGAAAGGGAATTGGGCAGGTTCTTACAGACACTGAGAGGCCACAGAACCCCAGACTGGGTCAGGCTGAAGGGCCCCCAGGGCTCCCCTGGTGCCACCTCCGTGCCCCAGCAGGGCCATCCCAGAGCACAGGGCACAGCAGGGAGCCCACACAGCTCTGCCATAGCCCCAGGGAGGGACACTGCACAGCCTCTCTGCACAATCTGCTCAGGGCTGGGCCCTGCCCAGGGCAGGAGTTGTGCCTCCTGTGCAGGGCAATCGCTGGGCTCCAGGCCCTGCCCGTGGCTCTGGTGCCGCTGCTGGCCCCGGAGCAGAGCCTGGGCCCTGCCCTGAGCCCTCCCTGCAGCCAGGGACAGCCAGGGCTGAGGGCCCCTCTCAGCTGGGGCTCCTCTGAGGCTGAGCAGCCCCGGCTCCCTCAGCCTTTCCTGGGCACCGAGATGCTCCAGGCCCTTCCTCAGCTGCGCAGCCTCCGCCGGCCCCGCTCCCGGGAGCTCCCTGGCCCTGCTGTGCTGAGGATCCAGAGCTGGACACGGCACTCCAGAGGTGCCCCAGGCTGGGCAGAGGGGCAGGATCCCTCCCTGACCTGCTGGGAATGCTCTTCCTGAGGCACCCCAGGATTCCACCGGCCTCCTTGGCCAGAATTTATTATTTCTGTCATTTTTCTCCCTGGAATGGGAGGGAACCATTCATCCTGTGCTCCTTCTGAGTAAAACCTTCCATGCCAGAAAGTGCTGGACATCCTCCTCAATCTCTGATGGACTGGGAGTGCAAACAGCCTGGACAAAGGTTCAGGGAAGAAATCTCATGAGATGGAAGGTGACCAGCTGAAGGGGAGCAGCATGAGGACACAGCCATGCAGAAGTGGCTGGTTTGGACTGGGCAGACTGGGAGGAAGAGCTCCAGAGCAGGCAGGGCAGGAGCTGAGCTCTGGGAAATCCATATGGGAATGGCCACAGGACCTGTGCAGAGACAGCACATAACAGCACCTCCATAAACCATGGACAACACTGGAAAACCAGAACAAGAGCCTAAAGCCCTGCATCCTGTGAGCACCCCTGGAAGCCAGCACTGCACAGCAGGATACGGGGTCATTAGAGCAAGATTCAAGGACTTTTGGCAGACAAACTTCATTTTTAAGAAAATTGTTATTGCTGCACACAGTGTCCCGTGTGCATTTATTGTTGGAAAAATGAGCCCTTTCCCAGGGGCTGTGGGCTGTTCCTGCTGGGAACAGCATTCTCATCCCTGTCCTGGAGCCCTGGAGCAAGCCGTGAGCGAAGGAGAAGTGAGCTGGAACCACCATGGGGACAAAAGGAAGGGCCTGAGGGTGTTGTGATCCCCAGGACCAGCCTGGGGTTGACTCCGTTCATCCTTCGCAATTATTTTTCCTCTCTTCTCTTCCAGTGCAGCTTCACTGGAGGTGTGGATGGGGAGACAGAGCAGGTAAACACCTCACGTGGAGATCTGGGCCTCCAGTGGGGTCCTCAGCAGCAAGAACAATCCCTTCTCCTAAAAAAACCCAGCCAGGACAGCAGCCATCGAGCGGCAAACAGGCTCTGATGGAAAGGATGCGGATCGGAGAGGCTGCGCTGGCGCTCCCTGCCAATGACCTAATGAAGCACGAGAAGCGTGTCTGAGTGTGCCTGTGGAGCAGACATTTACATAATGTTTGTCTGCTACGCCGGGATGGCTCTGCAGGAAGGACAGCCTGTCCTCCTGGAAGTGGCACTGAAAAAATGGGCTTCCCTCCGAGAACAAGGGAATTTGGAGTCCTTGTTCCGAGGGAAATCAGCAGCCCGGGGAGACATTGGTCAGGTCACTGTGCCTTGGGCCGGCAGGGAGGGGGCAGGAGGCACCCAGCACCTCCCCAGGCACATCCCAGCCTGGAAGGAGCTGGGATCGCTATGCCAGGGGAGAAGTGGGAGCAGTCAGGGGGCACGGGGTGACAATCAGGAGCTGCCAGCCCAGGGAGGTGACTGGGGGCGGGTAGCTCAGGTGCCTTGGAGAATGAAATGTGTATTTCCAAACTGTCCCAAGGTAGGGCAGGAAAGTGATTTTGCTGCTGGGTTCTGGGAGCAGGGAGTCAGGCAGGAGGTGTCAGGGAATGTCTGGAGCAGCTGGAGAGCTTGCACAGGTCACCAAGGATGGCCAGCCTTGGGACAGCGTTGGGTTTGTAGGAAATGATCTTTGATCCAGTTTTATTTAAGAAAACTGGAGGAAGCAGCCAGAATGTCTCAGTTTGATTGAGGAGTGTAACAGAGAGAGTTAATGACTCTACTGCAACCTGAGGCTCAAAACGCAGCAGAAATCAGGGTTTGGAATGCTGCTCTCACCGGCCTGGCTGCTCCAGCAAAGCGTGGGAAAAGCCATGGGAATGCCACCAGCCCCCATCCTTGGGAAAGGGGCACGTCCATCCCTGAGCTCCACGGAGCTGGGAGCCGTGCCCAGTTCCCACTCTCATCTGCTGGACCTGCAGGGGGCTCAGATTGACAAAACTCGAGCTTCCCCATGGATTGGAGCAACAGAAATCCAGGAGCTGCGAGCGGACACCAAAATGGACTCTGATTTTAATTTTCAAAGACTTCTACACTTAGAAGTCTCTTGTTGGCCCTCAAAGTGGACCTGTTACTCTCTGCTCTTCAGATGATTTATTAATTACAGGCAGAGTTACGGCAGAGCTGCAGCTCCCCCAGTCCTGGTGATTTGTGTGAGACTGGGAAAAAAAACTTCGCCCTTTGCAGAAATAAACCCCACATGGGCAGGCAAGAAAAGGGAATGTCATCCTTAAAAACTACACACAAACACACACAAATATCTATTCTTATACATATATATATGTATATATAGCTTTTGGTGATGTGTCTCATGCTTCAGGACTGAAGTTATTTTTATGCTTTTCATAAATGACCATGGAAGAGCATTTCAAATGAAGCTCAAAGAACAACATCCTTTTGTTCCCAGGAACAGATACAGCCGGAATGGACTTGGCTGGGAAATAAAATGAGGCTTTGAAAGGAGGAGACAGAGCAAAGTTACCTGAATAGCTGCAGACTCAGAGCTTCTCATCTCCTTGTCACTGCGTGAGAGATTTCTCGAGTTTGGAGAAAGCTCGGGGTTCTCATCTTAGGAGGGGTGCAGAGAACAATATAAAGTCTCCTTCAGATTCCCAAAAGGGACATTTGATGCTGTGTTGGAAGTGATTAAATGCTGTGAAGGCCTCCAGAGATGTGTTAATTATGGACACCCAGTTCTGGCCTCGTGGATGCTCAGCCATGGAAGATATTTTAGTTCCAGCAAGGCAGACACACCAAAACTCCAATCAATTGGTGGATCCTTTCTTAAACTTAAAGAAAGAGCCAGGATTGGAGGGAAAAGATTCTATTGGTTTTTCCTGAATAAACCAAACAGCAGAGCTCAACTTTATTTCTGCAGGAGAGAATGTTCAGAGAATCCCAGATTGGTTTGGGTTGGAAGGAACCTCAAAGCCCATCCAGTGCCACCCCTGCCATGGCAGGGACACCTTCCCCTATCCCAGGCTGCTCCAAGCCCCATCCAGCCTGGCCTTGGACACTGCCAGGGATCCAGGGGCAGCCACAGCTGCTCTGGGCACCCTGTGCCAGGGCCTGCCCACCCTCCCAGGGAACAATTCCTTCCCAATATCCCATCCAGCCCTGCCCTCTGGCAGTGGGAAGCCATTCCTTGTGTCCTGTCCCTCCAGCCCTTGGAAATTGTCTCTCTCCATCTTTCTCACTGCTCCTTCAGGCCCTGCAAGGCCCCAGTGAGGTCACCCCAAAGCTTCTCCTCTCCAGGCTGAACAATCCCAGCTCTCCCAGCCTTTCCTCCCAGCAGAGCTGCTCCATCCCTCTGCTCATCCTGGAGCCTCCTCTGGCCTGGCTCCAGCAGTGGGATGAACACAGGGATTGTGTTCAGGACAAACATTTAGGATGCTCTTAGTGTGAACATGAGCATCAAACAGGCTGAAGAAAGGAAAAAGTCAGGATATGGAATTTTTTGGGGTGGTTGTCCTGCATGATTAACCCTCAGTGGGGTCTGTACCCCCTGACACCCCTTCCCTGCTCCACGTGGGGCTCCTGCAGCCTCAGGGCCCCTCTGCACATCCCTGGGCCCAGGACCTGCTGCTACAGCTTCGTCTGAAGGAAGCACTCCAGATAATGCATCTTTATTTGTTTTGGAGGAATTTGATTTAAATTCCCCCAGAAATTCAATGAAACTCCTCTGTAATAGACAGCACAAAGCCCACGAGCCCACGCTCCGCGTGCCTTCGGAGCAGAACATCCATCTTTGCAGCACTCAGGTAATTCCAAACTGAGAGGAAGTTTTGGTGAGAGGGATGCCTGGATTAGAGCCAGGTCTTGAACCAACAAGGACACAGCCTGACCTGTGGCTCCTAAATAAGGCTTTAGAAAATACGGGATTTAGAAAATCCTCTCCGAAAAAGCCGCAGAATCCAAGAGGTTTCAATGCAAGATCCGAAGTCAGGATGTGAAATTCCTTTCCAAGAACATCAGCAGGAGGAGGACCAAATAAAAGCTGTCACTGTTATTTTTCTTGTTGTCATTACATGGCTCCAAGTGATAGCAGAATGGGGCTTTTGCATCCGAGGACATAATACAGTCTGTAGGTGTTGGGGAAGAAAGGGAAAGGAACCAGCACAAGGGGAGGAGGGGGAGACCAGGGGAAAGTTACATAAAACTGCAGAGATGAAGCCATTTTGGGCAAGAGGGTTCTCAGGAAACTGCAAAGCCACGAAGGTGGGAAGCTTTGAGCTGCTGTGCTTGGGGATATCCATGTGGGGCTGTCCCGGAGTGGGAATCCTCACAGAGCCACAGGCATCGTGTCCAATGTGGGCTGAAGTTCTGACTTCCTCCGGGGGATGAGGAAGAGGATGAATTTCTATTTCCTCCAGGGGATGATGAAGAAGATGAGATCCCCTCAGGTGCCTCCAGAAACTCCACAGCCACTGGGTCCAGCACAGGGTTTCCAGTGCAGCCCCAAAGCCAAAGGGAAAGGGGAGGGCTCCCTTCCCTCCGGGGGAAAATTTCTTGCTGATTCCATCCCCCCTGCCAGCTGGAAGGTGGGACAAATCCTGCTGCCCCTGTGGTGTCCCTCAGCGGGAATTCCTGCCCTGGGGACACCGGGCAAAGGGACAAGTGTCCTTCTCGGGCAGGAGAGGGTCGGGGGTGCTCACCCAGGGCCGGGTGTTAGGGCAGCAGCAGAGATAAAAACGCGAGTAAAACCACAAAAGTGCGGAGCGTGGCTGAGCCGTGGGGCAGAAGGGAAAAGCACCACACCAGAAATTGATTCCATTAAAAAGTAATCTCAAATTTAATAAAAGTTATGATTTGATTATAGCCGTGGAACCGCAGGGCAGGGGAGGGAGCGCGGGGAGAGCTGGGGGGAGGCACCGGGGAGGGGAGAGCAGCTCTCAGGGCTGGCTCAGCCTCCTGAAGTGCTCTCCCAGCCTGCCTGGGCACGCTGGCTACTGCCTGCTACTGCCTGGCTACCTCCTGGCTACCTCCTGGCCTGTCCTAAGCACTCTGTCCTGCCTCCATCCTCTTCCCTCCCTGCTCTGAGCTCCTCTGTCCCCTCTGCGGGATCAGGCTCAGGGGTCACAGCAGCGGGGGAGGATGGAGAGCATCACGGGGCAGCTCCTCCAAATAACGCCAGCGTTTATGAAATCAATGCCTCAACGTGCCTGCATGGCTGCAGGGGAGTCCTTCATCATCCCAGGAAACGCTGCTGCTTTTTCGAGGGCTGCTGGCACGGGCAAAGCCACCGCTCTGCTCCAGCCTGGCTTCTCCAGCAGCCCCACATCCCCCTAGGGACGAGTCCCACCTGCCCTCTGAGAGCTGGGACTGCAGCAGGCTCAGAGGGATCCCAGTGGGATCTGCCCACCCCAGGACCAGCAGGTGCTGAGCCGAACCCCGGGGCTGTTGGTGGAGCCCAAATCCCAGGGAGGAGCTGCCAAGGCTGATCCCTCCAGTGGCCGGAGCTGGGACACCCCCGCAGCCTTTAAAAGCTCTCCTTGCTCGCTCCAGGAGCATCCCCTTCCTCCAGCCCCAGTGGGGACACAATTCCCGGTCACAGTGTGGCTGCAGCCTCCCTGGGGGCACAGCTGGGAGGGACCTGCCAGGGTGACACGAGCAAAAGGCTGCCGGGGGCTGTGGGGAGGGGTTGGTCCCAGCCTGGTGTTGATCCAGACCCCACATTCTCCCAAGGAATGCAAGAGGTTCCCCTCATTTTTGTTGGGAGAGGGATGGGAATGGCCTGGGAGGGACAGGGGGACCAGGGTGGGGAGATGGTTTTGCCGCTTCATGACAACATCAGTGCTGAGCCCAGGCTGTGCTCCTGGTTCCCAGGAGGGTTTTCTTGCCTGGTCAACCAGAAACCAAAACCCCCCAGTTCTGCTGTGCGAAACAGAGAAATAAACACAGATTATTTAAAATAGAGAAATAAACACAGATTATTTTCCTTGTTGGAGTAACGCAAACCCTCTACATTTTAAAAAAAAAGGCATGAACTGGTCTGTGAGTCGCCACCACACTGGAACCACTGGTTGTCCCCTCCCCAGTTTCCAGTTCCTCTGTTCTTATGGGTAAATTTGGCAGCTGGATGGCCGCCAGAGCCACGACAGTAAATGCACATGAAGGATCTCTGTGCTTCTGTAGCGTTGTTCTAGGTAAAGATCTTCCTTTAAATGCAGGTGACAGGCAGTGGCTGGGAGTGCAGACACCTCTGGAAAGGAGGGAAGAGAAATTAATTAATCCAGCCCAAATTATCTGGGCTTTGCCTTTTAAGCTGAGCTATTTTGTTATTTGAAAGTCTGGTTGGGGAAGTAAAGAACAAAAGAAGAAAACAGGCAAGTGTTAGGACTCAAAGAAATCTGATAATAGGAATTAAAAGGGATCTAATGCTGGTGTGAAGCCCGCTGCTAAGTGAGAGTGATAAAATTGATGGGAGTGTGGCTGAAAAGTTAAATATGTTCCAAAAATATTTCTGCTTAGTAATTAAAAGAAGCCAAAAGGACGGAATGCTGCAAGTTTACGGAGCTAAGGAGTTATTTTTCATTTTAAACTGTAACTGTGGTAGTTATTAAATTGTATTATTGAGGCAAATGCATTGAAATTAGAGACGCTGTGCACTGGGTTTCAGAGAAACTCCTGGGGAACTTGGGGCTTAATAACACATCCTGTGACAATGTGGAATACTGGGAAAGCTTCCGTGAGAGGGGAACGCTGGGCCAGAACAAAGACCAGAACCACACTGCTGAAGTGATTTTGCTCCTCACTGTCCCTCCATAAAATAGCAGGACAGCTGCTAAAAAGATAGAGCTGGTAATTAATTGAGAACATTATTAGAGCAGTTTATTGCGGCCACTCAGCAGGATTTTCTGAGTGTTTCTGGTGAATTACTGTGGATCAGCCAGGATAACCCTGGGAGGGACTGTCCCAGGTGCCTCCCTGGATCACACACGGAACTGGAGGATGGACAACGGCTGCTCTGAAACAGGAATTAAATCCAGGGCTTCAGAGGAACATCCTGGAGCTTCACAAGCCACAGATAATCCTCCAAGGTGCTTTAAAGCTCTTCATTCCAAGTCTACAGTACCAAAGACTACAAAATGAAAGAGAGAGAGATTGTGGATGTGCCACTGCTGTGGGCTGCTGCAACAGAAGGGCCTTGGCCCAATAAAAACAGCCAGGGGGCCTTTGAGAGTGCAATTCCATCTTATAGAAGAAGGTGGGAAATAGAAAGGCATCCCTATGATCCTTGATTTGGGGAAAATCTCCTTCTTGATCCCAAATCTGGCGATCAGGTCAAGATGCATCTTCCCAAACCAAATCCGCCTTTACCTGCAGCTGCTTGCTGGTGTTACAGAAGGAAAAAGCCAACCCCAAACCCCCAGTTACACATCCAGTGGCAGAAATAGGAATTATTCCTGATCCCTGAGCCCTCAGGATTATATAGAGCCTACTGTGGAATAATAAATACATGTCCTGGTATCCCCTTTAGATAGACCCAGATGTCCTCTCAACCCCTCATATTCAATCCAGAGGTTCAGAGGAACATCCAGGAGCTTCACAAGCCACAGATAATCCTCCAAGGTACTTTAAAGCTCTTCATTCCAACTCTAAAATACCAAATTCTACAAAACCCAGTGAGTCAGAGGAAGAAAGGAGAGCCTGTGAATGTGTCACTGTTGTGGGCTCTGCAGCCAGAGGGTATCAGCCCAGCAACAGAATCCAGGTGACAATTCCTCACTCTTTCCTGTCTGGAGGAGGAGAAGGGCTGGCGTGGGATGCACTGAGGTGTCTGGAATGAGGTGTCAAGGATCTGGGGGCTGCCTGTCCTGGGGAAGGGCTGGGCAGCTCTGCCAGCCCCGCCTGCAGCCACGGCACCCTCAGGGGGAGCTGGGCTGGCTCAGATGGTGGCAGGGCTGCCTTCATCAGCAAACCAGAGAGAGGCACTCGAAAAGCTGTGCTGGGAGAGGAGCAGCTGCTTCATCCTCCTGTTTCCCTTCCCTCCCTGATCTGCTGCTCCCGGAGTGCTCTGACTCAGCCTGTGAGGGGAAAGTGGAGCTTGCTGTGAGCTCCAGCACTTTAATCACAGAATCACAGAATCGCAGAATCGCAGAATATCCTGAGCTGGAAGGGATCCACAAGGATCATGATCCAGCTCCTGCCACCCCAGCAATCCCACCCTGTGCATCCCTGAGAGCTCCTGGAGCTCTGGCAGCCTCGGGGCCGTGCCCATTCTCTGGGGAGCCTGGGCAGTGCCCAGTATGGACGCTGAAAAAGCTCCAGCAGAGAATTTCTTCAGCTCTCTGCAGCATTTTTGTGAGAGTTCTCTTTCCCATGCAAGTAACTCAAAACAATGTTACAGTTTCGTAAATGTCTTGCAGCTGCAGGTGGTTTTGCAGAATTGTTCTGGTTCTAACTAGAAAAACATCCAGAGATGGGTGTCTTAGAACTTGATCAATCCCCTTAGGGGGTAGATGGCCAAAAAACCAATTACCTTATGCCACTTAATACACTTTGCAAACTAACATATAAAAGCCTTCTGAGAGATCATTAAGCGCTCACATTTATCCCTGAGCCTGGACTTCGTGTCGTTTCTCTACTTGTCCGTGGGGAAAACAGTGACAGCCCAGCACCCTCTGGGGGAAGAAACTTCTCCCAAAATCCAGCTCCAGGCCATTCCCTTGGGTGCTGGCGCTGTCACACAGAGCAGAGGTCGGAGCTGCCCGTCCTCTTCCCCTCACGAGAAGCTGTAACTGCCATGTCTCCCCTCAGCCTCCTCCTCTCCAGCTGAACAAACCAAGCGCCCTCAGCTGCTCCTCACAAGGCCCTTCCCACCCTCGCGGCCTCCTTTGGACACTCTCTAATGGTTTCATGTCTTTTTTACACCGTGGTGCCCAAAACTGCCCCCAATATTCCAGGCGAGGCTGCCCCAGCCCAGAGCAGAGCGGGACCATCCCTCCCTGGCCTGGCAGGGGAGCTGGGCCTGGTCCCCCAGGGCACGGCTGAGATTTAATTCAGGGTTTGGCGTGTGGGGAAGGCCAGAAACCAAATTGGCCGTGGGGGTGAGAGCCGAGGGTCTCCCGAGCCCTCCACACGCGGAGCCGGCTCCGCTCCAGGCTCCAGAGCCGTCAGGAATGCTGTCAGAGCATCACAGCTCCTTCCAAACCTGTGGGATTGGGGGTTTTGGCATCATGGCAACTGTTCTTGAGACAGCTCCCAGTGCTCCCCCTTTCCACTGAGGTTTGCTTTTTTAAAATGTGTTGTTTTTCTCGGATACGTGAGGCACAAGTGTTCTCAGCTTTGTGCAGTGGGTCCTTACGAGGCTTTTAAGGAAGTCCTCATCCGGATGGATTTGCACTTTATCCTTCTGCTTGGAGCTGAGTCACTGGAACTGCAGACTGTGGTCACCACAGACATTTGCGTCTGTGATTCTGTTTTTATCTGTGAAGCTGATGCCTGGTTTAGACTTGGGGATGGCACCCTTCAAGTGACAGCCCATGATAATTGGGAATTCTGGGATTACCTGAGCCCTGGCAGCCTCAGAGCTCAGAGATGAGCAGGACAGAGAGGTCTCAGCTCATGGATGTGGCTGGTCCAGGAATTGAGCTCCATGTTCCTACTGGCCAGAATTAGGTTAGGCCCAAGATTGTCCTCAGAAAATCCAAGGAATTTTCTAGAGAAGGAATTGTTCCCTGGGAGGGTGGCCAGGCCCTGGCACAGGGTGCCCAGAGCAGCTGTGGCTGCCCCTGGATCCCTGGCAGTGCCCAAGGCCAGGCTGGACGGGGCTTGGAGCAGCCTGGGACAGTGGGAGGTGTGCCTGCCATGGCAGGGGTGGGATGGGATGAGCTTTAAGGTCCCTTCCAGCCCAACCCATTCCATGATTCCATGATCTTTTTTGATCCCCTGAGAATTTATTTACAGGTCATCCAGATGTAAACTGGAGCAGTTCCTCCCCATGCTACAACTCTTTTATCCCACGTGTTCCACAGAAGTTTCTGGACTCCTATTTCCCACCACACCCCTTCTCCTCACCTCTTCCAGGCAATAAACATTATGGGTTGCTGGGCTGGGGCCTCTCAGGACGGGCGGAGGAGTTGAAATTTCGATGTGCAGGAGCTGCGAGTTGAAAAGGCCTTTAGCAAGTGACAATTAATCCTGGGAATGTCCCCGGACTGCAGAGAGGAGGAGGGGCTGCACGCCAGGAGGGGATGAGGTGGTGAAGGCCCAAGGTACCAGGACATCCCATCTCATCTCAGCCCCAAATTCTGCGTGTTGTGAGCAGAAGTCCCACACTTTGCTAATGCTGAGCTGAGGCTGCTTCCAGAGGCTGTGGGACCGGGAGGGAACATTTTCCTGGCCTTGCATCCTTATCCCAGTGGCTTTTGTGCCCAGATGGAGCTGCCCCGGCCCTCAGGACACAGAGTTGACCCCACCCACCCCTGTTTGTGCAACACTCTGTGCAGGAGAAGGCTTTTTATACAAAATGTGTTGCCAGGCTCTTTGGAGGGGGTGGAATGTGAGTTTTTCTCCCTATTTTCTGGTATCTTTGGAGTCCTGGGGAAATGCGATGTTTTATCAGGCCCTGATTTTGCTGCTGAAGCAAAATCCTGGCTGCCACTCACTTCTGTGCGGGGCTGTCACAACACTGCTTTGGACCTGACTTTTTTTATTCATTATTGATCATGGGAAATTGTTTCTAGAAGAGGGATGTAATTTATTTATCACCGAGGCTGCCAGCGGAATGTGATTTGCGCTGGAGTCCTGTTCCCTGAATTGTGCTTTGGCAAATATGATAAGACTCGGGAAGTAGGACAGCTTTGATGCTGAGGAGTCACTCTTAACATCCCAAACACTGCTGGGAAAGTGCTGCACCCTCCCTCCCGTGCCTCATTCCTGCTGTGCCAGAGGCTCCCCCCCTCCTCCTTTGGAAACCTCAGCTCCCCCTCTGCCTTTGGTGGCCACAGGGAGGGCCTGGAGCATCCCAGACCCTCTCTTATCATATCCCATCAATATTATCACCCTTGATAAGCTCATGGGAAGTGCTTTAGGCAGAATAAACTTTTTTTTATGGAAGGAAGTGAGCGAATGGAATTATCCCCGTCGTAAAGGTTATTTGCTAGCCAATAAATAGATATTTTTAAGGGCAGAGTCTGGTGTTATTCTGTCTGTCAGAGCTATCCCTGACTTCAGGATTCGATATTTTTCTATGGCACTGTGTTTATCCTCGCCGTGAAGTGAGGGTTGAGGGGAAATACGGGGTTTGAGTACCCCCAGCTGAGCAATATTCACTGGCATCCGCTGCTCTGGGGTACCTGCAGGAGCCCGTTCCAGCTGCAGACAGATTATGACCTCCACAGATGATGTGAAGAAGGGGGAAAAATCCTACAACTGCTGTTATAATCTGTAATGCTCTCAGCCAGGCATGGATCCTGTACTCCCTTACCCAGGGCAAGGCCATCCTTCCATTTCCTCTGCTGCCCCCCTCACTTATGATTTACTTCTTTTTCCCCCAGTAAAAGTCTGGAGTGTCCTCCTGCACTTCTGCTGCTGCTGTCCCCAGGATTTTAGTGGGAACATTTGAAAAATAAATACCAGCCAAGGAGCACATTCCGTTTTATTGCAGCTGCTCTCTCTGCATATGCAGTGGTGAATTAACTCAATTTCCATGAGTCTCTTGATTTTTATGTAGCAGGGGAGAGAAGCTCAGGCCATAAAACTCGTTTGGTCCTGTCCACATTTGTGTTCTCAAATATCTCAGGACACCCCAGTGGAGCCCATCTTGCTCTTCTCTTTGTGCAGCTCTTTTTCAGTGCATTTCCATCTTGTTTAATTTCCTTTAAAAGCCGGAAAATCTCCCCCAATCTGTTTCTTTGCCTCTTTCTGAGCCTGCCTGTTATTGTTGGGGAGTTCTAGCATGACACTGCCTCAATATAGGCAATTTTCTCCTGCAAACACGTTATCATCGCTGCTCCAATCCATTTACTGCTTCAGAACCTCTGGGGCAGCGCCTGCTCTGCTCCACTGAGCACCACAGATAGACCCTCGCTGCTCCTAAAGCTCTCAAATTGGTGCCCTGCTCCACTGGCTGGGGCGTTTTGGCCAAACCTGTGGCTGCTAAAGAAACATCTTCCCCTTCCTGCAGCTTTCGTGACCTGATCCTGCTGTATCCCTGGGTTTACGGTCGTGGGATGCTCGTGGATGTGCAGGCTCGAGCTCAGCGCCTCGTTTATTGAGTTACTTTTATGGCAGCAGCTCCCATCCTGTCTTAATCTCATTTTATGTCTTTTCCTTCCCTCTCCCAGCCTTCACAGCAGTAACTATCTGTGATATTTAAATGCCCACATACATGATCAGTAGATCTTAAGAGTAATATTTTTATTTAGTAAATTCTGGGCCTGGCTCCCTTTCCAAGGGAATCTCACGCTCACATGGCACGAGCTCTTCTGCAGTGGCCACAATAGCAATAAATAGGTTTATTGCTCTTGTCAGAGACATATGTTTCAAGGCCAGCAGGGCCTTTATGATTATTTGGTTGGAGATTATGGATTGCTCAGAGCAGAACTCAAAGCACTGAGTCAAAATTAATAACGTGGAGGGGACTTTGCGTGATCCGAATGCCTCACGCGGGGACACACGGCCCTGACGGAGGTGGCGCTTGAGCCTGGCTTGGCTGCACTCCTGGGAGCAGCCAGCTCCCTCCTCCGAGCCCACAGTGCCTTCCCAAAGCTCCCAGAGCGGAGGGGATGAGCAGCCACGTGCTCACAGTTTTCTTTGCACCGTGGAAATGTCACAGATAATTTGCAGTTTGTGTTCCCGCAGCAGCGGGACCTCGGCAGGATGGGGGCTGCCAGCAGGCTGGCCAAAGTCTCCCAAGCATTCCCTGAATCTCTGCATCCTTATGGTGCTGCAGTCTGGATGTTTTCTGCGGAGGAGCTGCTGTTCCCAGAGATGCCATCTCCACATGACACAGCTCCCCAAAAAGCTCATTGCTCAGGGGGTCTTTAAAGCCACTCTGCTGCACTTAGGCCCCGCTGAGCTGTGCTGCTGATTATGATGCTCTGCAAAGAGTTGTTTCACAACTATGATTTTCCAATTACTTAAATCACCTGGAACTGAGGAATAAACCAGAGCTCCCTGTTATTTCTCTCTTTTTTTTTCCTGGTCGTTTTGAGGGGAGTTTTTGGTCCTGTTTGCTCCCTGCAGGGAGCACTGCCTGATTCCCGGGGGCTGCCTGGATGCAGGTGTGCATCCCACCCGCTCTCCCATTGCAGGTGGGCTCCAGTTGAAATTCAGGACATTCCTGCAGGGATCCAGGTGTCTGGAGGGCTGTTCCAAAGGCTCACAGGGCACAAGCACACATCAGAAAGCTGAATTTCAGTGCCTTCATCTCCAGCTCAGACGGAGCTGGATTTCTCCTGTGGGGAGAGAGAGGGATGTTTCAGCACCTGTCAGACCAATTTTTTTTTGGGAGGTCAAAGCCAGAGGTTTAGAAAAGTGGCCCAAAAGAAAAACAAGTGACCCACAGGGACACCTCTGCCTGCTCCAGGCTGCTGGGACACAGATCCAGAGGTGTCCAGAGCTTTGAGATGGATCTGCCCAGACCTGCCCCTTACTGAAAAGAAGACCCACCCTAAATGTTACATGGAAAACACACCACGAGAGATGGAAAGGGAGCAGATTGGACAGAAGGGAATGTTTCAAAGGGTTATTAACAGCTCTTCCCATGCCCACGGTGTCCTTGCAGGCAGATCCTTGATTCCAGACTTGCTTTAGGCAAGTGATTAATGGATTTCGGGATTGCAGCAGCCACTTCTCATCCCAGATCTTCCCAGTTTCTCCCAGGCCTCTCTCCGTGATCCCTGTCCCTCACTGTGGGATCTCTGACAGGTTTGCAGCTTCCCAGCTTCAGCATTCCAACCCTGATCCCACCCATCCCATCCTCTCCAGCTCCTTCCGCCCGGAGCAGTGATTTGCCCTCTCTCCACGGTATCCCACCTGATCCAGACTTCTTTTAGGACAGGGAGACAGCTGGGAATGTGTCTTTTCCACACGAGATGCTTCCCACAGGTCCTGGTGACAGCAGAGGGTGGGTGGGTGTGCCGCGGGTAAATTCCCATGGCAACTATGAATTGTCTTTAGTGGATGGGGAGAGAAAACTGCATTAGGATTTAATACAAAGCCACTCAAATCTGCATGGGAAAGGGAGCCTGGTTATCCAGATTTCATAATTGCCAGCCCTTTTATAGGATACACTCATTAAAGGCAGCTGGAAGTTGGAATTACCTATCCGGAGCAGTTCACCAGATTGTTGCTTCCGTGAGAACAATATGTTATAAAGCACATACCAGGGAAGTTGTTTTAATTAACCAATTATCTATTCCAGGTTTCTTGTAGCTCTCTTTATCTCTGTTCTTTAGCTACAGTACAATATGGAAATGAGAGCAAATGAAAGCACTTTATTAGGCAAAACAGAATTAACCAAGAAAATAAGAAGTCACAAGGGATGAGACACAGGCCACCCAAACATGCTTGGAACATGTGAAACGGGAACTTCAGCTGTGGGAGTTAAAACATGGATATAAGGAATTAAATCAGTCAATCCACGTGATCCTACAGCTCCATAGGCAGGGTGAGCTGTACCTGCAGTGCTGGAGGGACCTCTGGGAGGGTTCAGATCCCTCACCATCACCCCGTGGATTTATTCCCGGCTGCCGGATTCCAACTATGCCTGCCCTGCCCCACATGCCTGGCCCTGGAAGTGGGAGCAGCACTGAGGACTCGGGGCTGGCATCCCAGTGCCCTCCAAGCCTCATTCCCAGTGGGACCAGCCTGCGAGTCCTGCAGAACACACCTCAGGGGAGGCTCCATCCCAGACCCGTGGGACTGCAGGATCCCCCCTCTCTCTGCTCCACACTTCCTGAAACATCCCTGAGGGCACTTAGGGGGGCACAGGGCAAATCCCACCCTCTGCTCCAGGCAGTTCCGCATTCCCTGGATGAGCTTTTTTCCAGCAAGCTCCCAGGCCGTGCCTAACAAAGCCCCTACACCCAGGACTGAAGATTTGCCTCTCTCCAGGGCTTTTTTCCTGGTGTGGGATCCTTGTGGGATAACCAGGACCTCCTGACCAGGCCACAGCACCACCTCTGTGCCCCCAGGCTGTGGCTTTTTGTGCCAGCAGGGTTTTGTCCCTGAGAACAGCTGTGCTGAACAACCATTAACAGGGAAATCCAGGAAAACTGAGGATGAGGGGGCTTCCAGGCTGTTCTCCACCTCGGAACTGCTCCCACACCACAGCAGCTCCTCTCCTTGTAAATCCAGCACAGCGCTAAACCCCGGAGTCCCTCACAAGCCTTTCAGTCAGGTGCAAATCACTCAGGTGGGAGCTTCCAGAGGAGAACTTGGCCACAAAGAGGCCTCTTGTCACTTTGGTAAACAAGACACAACGCTCAGGCTCCGTGTGGGGCTTATCACCTGGAACCAGCAGGGAAGGGAGAGCTCCAGCTCCGGCTGCGCTCGCAGGGACTGGTTTCCCAAGATAAACCAGGAGAGCACTCAAGTATTTTCTCTCCAAGTGATACGAAAGTCACGTTGCTGTTACTGCACACCTTACGAGGCCGCTCCCCACACAGGACTGCAGAGGAAGTTAATGGGATGCTGGCTGGGGGTGTGATTTAAGGCATTCCCAGGTGGATGGATGGCTGCTGCCCCAGCTTTCCCTGGGATGTTTGGTGCTCCAGGGAGAGGAGAGCAGGATGAGGGATGTGGGTTTAGTCAGCCCCTTCTGGGCAGTGCCTGTGGCTCCTGGCACTCGCTGCTCAGAGGGGTGAAAATGAGGAGATGCCCACTTGGAGCCACCTCCTGCTCCTTCCCAGGCAGGGAATAAAGCCCATGCTGCGCTTTGGCTGCTCTGGGAATACAAAAGGAGGAGCATCTTCAGTTTGGGTGAGGCAGCTCCAGCCGCCTCTGACCTCTAATTAATTGTGCAGCTGGAAGTTCTGCTGGAATGGCTGCTAATTGAGGCCCTGACCAGCAATGATTGGTGGGAGGGGCGGCCTCCATGCCCTCCTGACTGGAGGCCACACCGGGCTGTCCTCAGCCACCCTCCCCTGCCGTGGTCACACACTGTCCTGGCCTGGATTCTCCATTTCAAAGCCATAACAAGGTCCCTGAGGATTTTCCTTCTCCCTGTTTGCAGGGAGCCAGGAGCTGCGGCTGCCCCTTCCCCCTGCCTGTCAGACCCACATCGTTATTAGGGCTGGAATGGGAACATTTCCGTGGAGCCAGGGATTTACTGTTGGTCTGATTGCAGCCTTAACAGTCTAATCAAATGTAACAAACTGTTATTAGCCCAGTTACAGTAATACCAGGGCTAGGAATTAACACGGAAAAGGATCATCAATAACAGAGCCATAAAATCCCTGGGATCTGTCTCACCCTTGTGCTGATCCCAAGCCTGGTGGCTCTGCTCCTCCAGGAGCAGAAAACACCTCTGGGCGTCCCAGGGGTCGATGGCAGCTCCAGAACTTCACCTGGATGAGCTCGGGGTGGCTGCAAGGGGCGCTTTCCTGGGGGGTTTGGTGTCCCCTGCACACAGAACCCCCCAGGGTTAAATGATTGGGAAGGGTTGGTTGGGATGGAATTTGATTTGGCAAAGAGCTTGGAGCAGCCTGGGACGGTGGAAGGTGTCCCTGCCCATGGGACCCAACCCAAACCAGTCTGGGATAACCCTTTCCTGAATATCCAACGCTGCTTTGGATGTTCTTCCTTATGCTAATAATAATAATAATATAATATTTTATTTCTGTTTAACATTTTATTGCTTCCATTTAATAGGTTATATATTAAAATTAATACCAGCACTTTATTTTCCTGCACTTTTATGGGTTCTCCAACATCAGAGCCAGCTCCTTTTTAGAAGATTTTTTTTTCCCTATCAAAGTGCTATTTTGTTAAAAATTAAGCTTTAAACTGGAGTAGGGCTCCTCAAATGCTGCAAGGTTTTAATCAAGGAAAGCCACAATGATAATTTTGCTTTCAAAGTAACCTTTCCTCCCGTAACTTTTTATTCACGGCCAACAATGACACAAAGATTTTTTTAATACTGAAATTACATTGGGATGATTTGTTGCAGGTGGTTTAATCCAGTCATCGTTGCAGCTTTGAAATGTGACAGGTTCTGATATTTGGAAGGTGTGAGGACACGGTGGGAGCTGCCTTTTGTCTGAAGTTCTTCTGCCTTTGGGCTTTGAGCTCGCTGATGCTCCGCAGGGACCGAGCGCGAGCGATTTGAGATAATTGTGAAATCTGAAAGGGCTCCCTGATGCCTCTGCTCTTCCCCTCCTGCTCCAAATGGCTGCAAGAGGGATTAACTCTGCTCCGGAATTGTCCCCGGCTCCCTGATTTTAGTGCTGGAAAATTACAGAGTCTGGTGCTCCTCAGAGTCGGGGCTGGGATTACAAAACTTCCCGAAATTGGTGCAGACAGCCCCACTTGCTGCTCTCTCAGAGCAGAGCAGGGAGAGCTTGTTTTAATAACATATTGCAAGTGTTCACATTACCCAGGCATCTGCACGCTGCCCTCCATTTTAGGGAGAAATAATGGACTTTTTCCAGGGAGAAGTGCATGTTTGTAACTGCAGGCAATAATTAGAGCCTGGTGAGTCAAGGTACTGCAGAAGGAACAGGGAACAAACCAAACCTGTGGGGAAAAGGAGCTGGAAACTGCTCAAGTGCTTGTTCTGGGATAAATTTAACCTTCCTGAAACTGATCCAGGCGGAGCTTTTCCCACTCTGGAGAGGCAGCACAGGGATTTGGCCAGTGTCTGTTCTTCCCCAGCCCTGGTCCCAGCTGGAGCAGCCGGATGAGGGATCCTGGCGGGCAGCAGCTCCCGTGGGATGGCATTTCCTTGTCTCCTGGAAAAGGGGCCCCCCAGCCCCTCTCAGAGCTCTTAGAAAGGGCTGGGTCGTGTCCCAGCGCCTTTGGAATGTGGGAGGCTCCTGGGATGGAGACCCCGAGACCTTGCTGGGTGGATCCCGTCTCCCTGTTTGCTCCCCCGCAGCAGTTCCAGGTGCAAGGCTGCCCTCAGGCTGTTCCAGGCATTCCCATCCTTCCCTCCTCTCCTCCAGAACACATTCCCGAGTTTCACACCAACTTTTAATAGCTGATCCAAAGGGGCTGGCAGGAGGCTCCGGAAGGAGCAGCCAGGCTTGACCAGCACTATTAAATAGTGATTTTATCCATGTTCACACAGGTGCAGGAGGAGGGAATGGGGCGTACATAACATAAATCGGATTTTTTCTCAAGTTTACAGGAGTTTGAGATTAAAGAAGTTTGCGGAAGCTGGCAGGATAAATGAGATGGGAGCTGCTGAGAGATAACAGGGAGGATTAGTGGGAGCTCAGCAATAACAGAGTGCAGGTCTGGGGTGGAAATTATCACCATGGAAGTTGGGGGGACCTTGGCTCCAAGAGAGCAGACCTGACACTGGGACTGGGGAAAGACCAGCCTGAAAATGATCTCTTTTCTCCTGGAGCAGTGGTGGCCACCGTGGGTTTTTCATGTCCAAGTGTGATGGTGACATCCACTGCTCCACTCTGCCACTGGAAATTCCCTTTAATTCCTCACAGAGGTGTGGAGCAATCCAGCCAAACCTTGCGTGGTAAATTTGTGGAGAAATCCAGGCGAGAATGTTAATTCTGCATTTCTCCTCTTCATCAGATCACTGCCCTTTAAGCACCCTCATAAACTCATCCTGCTCCTGCATTTCTTTGCAATATCTCAGAGAGAGGCACTTACACCAAACGATTTCCTTTCCCTGAGCACCTCCCCGTTGCTCTGTGATCATCTGCACATTAAAAAAAGGGTTTGTCCCCATTTCTCTTTGTATTTCACCTTCACACTTCGAAGGGATTTCTCCAGTCCTCTCTTTGCTCCTGAATATTCTTGTTTGGGGCAGAGTTCTCACTAATCCTGCTGGGGTGCAGCCCCTTGGTGTTCCCATCCTTCTCCTGCTGCCCCTCCTTGACCTGCCTGCTCCGACCACACGAGTCACTCGGGGTTGTCTATTAACAGCCTCAAACTCATTTGGGGCTGATTAAAGGCAGCTCTGAAGAGCTGCACAGCTCTTCTCCAGGAAAATGTGCCTTTCCCAAACTGCTTTCCCTCCAACTGGAACATCTGTGGCAGGCAGAGCCATTTCCTGAGGAACACGAGGATGTGCCACAGACCCCCCGATGCCTCCAGGCTTGCTCGTGGCCTTGAGCACAGGGACCTACTTATCTGGTGGTGTAGCTGCTTCAAAAAGCACTAAAACACAGCAGGAAAATGCAGAGTGCTTGTGTGGACAATTAAATTTGAGCTTTACAGTGCCTTAGAGTTCTTCTGAGTGCTGGCAGAGTGACTCGGAGCTGGGGCTGGGGGGTGACAACCCTGTCACTGCTGTGGTGGAACAGCTCACCGGGGTCAGGCCAGCCTTTGGTCTCACCCAGGTTTCTCTCCGTGGCAGGTTGGGGTTTTTTAGATTCAGTGTGTCCAAAGAGCTCAGCAGAGCTCAGAGCAAGGCTGGGTCTGGAGCCGGGTCCCGCTGGTCACTGTGGGTGACCCAAGGGGCTGCGTCCATCCGTGGAAATCAGCCCAGAGAAGGTGACAGTGGCACTGCTTCTCCACCACACCAACCTTCACAGGAAGCTGCCTGCTCATGGGTGACCTGCCTGAGGGCCCCAAGGGCTCTTCGCTCTGTAATTCCCAGAATTCACAATCCTGCAAGGACCTGTCCCCGTGATTCAGGTTTGGGAATCATCTCCACAAGGATAAAAGCAGCCCTGTGGTTTCACCTCTCTGTGCTCCTGCTGGGGGAGCCTCTAACTCCCAGCCCTCAGCGTGCCTGGGATGGGGCCACAGCGGTGACAGGACAAGGTCCCCCGGCAGGGTCTGAGCACAGACACTCTCGGCTGGGGCAGCTTCCAGTGCAGGCTGGAAAACCGGATTGATCAAGGGGGCTGCTTGGGGCATCCAAGACCAGTATGACCAGAGAGTGGTGAGGTCCCTGTCCCGGATTCCCCTGTGCCTTTGGCAGAGGATTTCCCCTTCCCGAAGGGCTGGGAGAGCAGAAAGCCCCGGTGACAAACAGAGCAGTGAGGTTTGCAGGAGCACCACAGCTCCATGGCCGTGCCTGGATATCAGACCTCGGGCTTCCCACCTCTACCAGGGTGTGACTTCCACAGGAGAGCCCTCAGAGCCGAAATGTCTGGGAACGAAGTGGGATTCCCAAAACGTCACCTCCAGGGGCACGACAAGCACGGCACCACCTCTGCCTTTGCCCGGCACTTGTGTCTGCAGGCTGCCCTGACGAGCTGCAGGACAGGAGCTGCTCTGGGTGGTGAGAGGCTGCCTTGACACATTCCTGCAGGGAGCCTCCCGCAGCACCCCTGGAATCGAGAGCTGTCGGAGAGGAGCTGTTAATTAGCCCAGATCGCGGGAGCAGCGAGGGTGGCTGAGCGCAGCTCTGCTCCCAGCAGTGACAGCTCCAGCTTTGCTCTTCTGTCCTGCCTTGTTTTCATGGAAACTTCCCGGAGCCGTGGAAAACGCACAATTAGAGGCTGTTAGGTGATTGATTCCTGGGCGAAGGGGCCTTTCCTCCGTGCCTGGAAGGTCTGGCAGGTATTATTTAAAGAGCTAATGAATGTTAATGGGCACATTATTTGCAAATCTTGAAGTGGAATATTAGATCAGGGCTCCTGTGTGTCATGGTAATCAGCTTTCCCTCTCTCGCTCTGGCTCGGGGTGGGGGGGGAAACACCCTGCAGTTGCTTTGTTGTGTGCTTTTCAGATTAATATCCTTTTTCCAATCCAGCAGCTTTTCTCGGGGTGTTTGAGTCAAAGCAGCAGATGGTTCACATGCTGCTGTTTGATGCCTGACCAAGGGATTGTCCTGCTCAAAACCGCCCTGCTGGGAGCACAGAGCGAGCTCCCTGCTTTGCTCTCTCCTGAGAGGGGGGGAAAGGTGTCTGGGAGGAGGCGGGGCTGGGCTGGACCCCCCACAGCACATCCCTGGGATGGAGAGCAGCATCTGAGCTGCTCAGTGCCCACCTGGCCCCTCCTCGGGATGGGGCTGTGGGGACAGTGAGGGGCAGCTCGCACCGAGAGCTCCCTGCTGCTGCTCCAAGCTGCCTTTTCTCCAGTGCTTCCCAAATTTCACTCGGCTGTTTCCCCCTGCACTTCCAGCCACGTCCTCCAGATTCCCACACCCAGGCCAGTCCAGACCTCTGGCCAGGTCGGTGGCCCCCCAGCCCACATCCCCCTGGATAATTGGCTGCTCCTGGATGCCAAAGGTGAGGTTTGAGTTGTCCCCAGTGTGTTTTCCACAAGAACACGCTGAAAGGTTCATCCCCCGACCTTCCCGGACGCATCCAGATCAGGGAGCCTCTGTCAGCTGTGACCCAAAATGCCTGGCACATCTCTGGATATCACACGTGGTGTCCCTTGGGGAGCCAAAATGCCTGGCACATCTCTGGATATCACACGTGGTGTCCCTTGGGGAGCCAAATGAAAGGAAAGGAGAAATCACAGGGGATTTTCCCAATGTCTTTGCTGGAGCCTTTCCTGAGGGTCAGACAAAGAACCGAAGCTGCTGCACAGAGAGCAGCACAGCCCTGCCCTGGCTCAGGAGGTGCCAGGAGTCCTCCTGGGGTCCAAAGTGAGCCAAAAAGTGGGGATTTGGGAGGCTGGGAAACCTCTGGGTGACAGGAAATTGTGATTCAGGTGTTCCACCCGCCGAGTGCTGCTCCCAGGCAGAGGATCCCGGCGGGAAGAGCAGCACCAGGAGCTGTGCTCTGGGAAAAGCTGCTCCCCCAGGTGCAGCACAGGCGAGGGATGGGGGGAGGCTCTGCTGTGCCACAATAAACCGGCAGATTAATGGTGAGAAAAGATCCATCATCTGCTTCTGCAAATCCAGTCTCCTTCTGGATGAATCCAGCAGGTTTCTGCCTCGGAAGGGGAAGATTCCTGCTCTGTAGCACACCTGCTCTGCTGCTCCAGACTCCTGAGCATCCACCCATCCTCCTCAGCTCATCGGTGCCAACCTACTTTGTATTAACAGCGATTCAAATGTTAACAGCTGCTGTCCATGTTCGTCAAAAAGCAGCTCAATACAAATATATGATTATTGTATGAGCATTGTATGAAAGGTACTTGGTTGTGTCTTAAGCTAAAATAACAATATACACTTTTATCCAATCCTGATACGTTTATAAATATATTTAAATGGGTATAAATATTTATAAATAGTTTCTGTAATCTTCTGTAATTAGGCTCTAAGCTCTGTGACAGACAGCATCTGTTTGATCTGCGGGCGCTCGCCGTGTGTGCGTGGCAGGTCTCTCCAATGAAAGCGGCGGAGTCAGGAGATGCCTCTGAAGGGAGCCGGCTCCTTCCCTCCGGAGGAGGCAGCCCAGGCCTGGAGCAGGCTCCAGGTGCAGGAAAAGCCGAGCAGAGCTGGGAGTGTGCAGCCAGAGCAGGGGGATGGAAGGACGAACAGCCCAGGGCTGTTGCTGGAAATGCTCTGTGAGTTATTGGCAGCTGGAAGCTGGGCTGCGAGGAAGGAGCAGCCAGCGAGGACGTGGTGGGTGGGAAAAGTGATCATAAACCCTTTTTTATTTCTCCTCGTAACTCTCTTTATTTCCTCTCTGTTTGACTGTCGCTTTGAGCTATCCTTGTTCCAGAAGGGAAGGAAGTAACCTAACACAGAGTCAAACAAAACGGGCCCTTTTTGCTCTAAAAGCCTTCTGGGAATGCTCCTGACACTGAGGAAATGGGATAGAATTTCTCAGGGCTGTGGGCAGCTGCTTGGGAACAGCTGATGAGCTTGGTGGCAGCAGGACAGGACAAGCCATGGTCCCACAAAGTCACCAGGAGCTCCCACAGGTGGGACTCGGGTCCCAGAGCAGCTGCTGGGACAGCTGGAGGTCTGTCTGGGCTGCTCCACGCTCATCCTTTTCCAGCTCAGGACCGACTGACATCACTCAGGAGGCTCCTGGATATCCCTGAACAAAGTGGCAGAGGGGGATCCTCAGACCACCCCACCCAGGGACCCTGGGGTCTGGCAGGACAGAGGGCACCGTCCCCTGTGCCAAGGGCTGGGTGTGTTTGGTGAGAGAAACAGAAAGTGGGCACTGCAGAAGTTTTATGGGGACGGCCTTTTCGGCTGGAGAATGTTTTTTGGGATGAGGACACAGGCCACACTCTGGGGAGATGCTGCTGAGTGGGCACAAGTGAGATGGGGAGGAGGAGGGAGAGTTTGCCTGCTCCAATGGTGGATCCTGATCCAGTTCAGGTGCTCATGTGCCAGGCTGTGTCCCTGGCACCGGGGAGATGTCCTGGCTCCCACAGGCACCGCTCTGTCCCCCCACTGCACACACTGGGGGTGCTGGATGTGTCCCCTGCCCTTGGTCCGACCAGCCCCGCTGCCTTCCTGCTTCAGGTGTGTGAGAAGAGCCTGTCCTGCCTCTGGGACTGGGGGAAAAATCCTGTTGGAGGAGATGGAGGGATCTCTGCTGTCATCCAGGCTGAGGAAGAGGACGTGGAGAGGTTTGTGTGTGTGGGATGGAGACAATTGCTGGGAACGGCAGGAAAAGAGAAAGTGGAGCAGAGCAGAACAAAGCCAGGCTGAAGCGGGAGCCTGGGGCTGTGTAGGAGTGGGAGAACATCCAGCAGAGCTGGACTGGCTGTGCCAAAACCCTGGGAACTGTTCTGACTCCACTCTGGCTCTCCATGTTGAGCCCTGCTCCCGAGCAGGGGCATGGTGCTGCTCTGTGGCAGATGATTGTCATCCCCAACTTCTGTGTTTAAAAATGCAGGAGAACAGACTGAAAGAAAAATAATCAAATTGCCAAGTGCAAAGTTGCAGAGTGATCTTTGCTTTGCAGCTTTGACTTGGGCCCCGGCTGTGTATCTTTAATCTTCCAGAAGTCTTTAATCAGAAGAAAATCTGGCTTATCCCTAAAGCCCAGGGTCTGAGCCTGTGCAGCGCAAACAGAATCCTCGGGAGCCTCCAGGAGGGGATGGAGCAGAGACAAGCAGAGATGTGGCTGTGGCTGCCCAGTGGTTCCAGCAGGGCACGGCCCAGCAGCTCCCAGTACAGCAGCTCTGGAGGCAGGGCAGGGCAAGGGATGCTCGAGGCAAGAACGGGGGGAAATGAAACTGTGACAGCTGGGGATGGATAAACAGGCTGGGGGTTTAATAGGGAAAAGTGAAATGTTGGGAAATGTTGTCTGCACTCACCTGGAGGGGAATTTGCAGGGATTTTTAAGCCCGGATTTATCACAGAATCCCAGGTGAGAAGGGACATTAAAGCTTGTCCCATTCCATCCCTGCCACGGGCAGGGACACCTTCCACTGTCCCAGGCTGCTCCAGCCTGGCCTCGGACACTTCCAGGGATCCAGGGGCAGCCACAGCTTCTCTGGGCAAGCAGAGGCCTCCCCACTGATTCAGGGGTGATGCCGAGGATTTGGGGTTTTTTTAGAAATGGGGCAGTGACTTCCCACCAGCTCCCAACAGCTCAGAGAGAACAAGGAGCAGCCAGGAGCAGCCAGTGGAGCCTGTGCTGCCCCTGGGACAGGGGCAAAGGCAGCGCTGCCTTTCCTTTAGAGCTCACTGCATCTACCTCAGGCCTCGGGACAAATGCTTTTGGCAGGGACAAGGCTCTTCCCACTGCCTTTAAGGAGAGCAGCCTCGCTTTACAAATGCTTTCAGGCAGACCCAGCCAGGGTAGGTGGCAGGGCTGGGTTTCCCTTTCCTCCTCTCCTGCCTTGTCGAATGTTCCTGGCAGTTTTCAGCTGCGATAAAAACCTCAGAGGAAATGATGGGACTTGGAAATAATCCTGCTCTCAGCCTAGAACATGGGAGAGGGGAAGGGGCTTGGATTTTCACGACCTTCCTCTGTGTGGTCACTCATTCCTGGCTCCCCTGTGGCAAATGTTGGAGTAACCTCCACCTTTGGGAAGAGCTTTGGGGGCTGAGGGAGGCTGGGAGCTCTCTTTTAAACTTTGCGATGATCAGCATAAGCTTTCTATTGCTAAAATGTGCTATCTGGTGGTGGTGTCTCATGTAGATTTATTTGGCACCACAAATGAATCCGGGTAAAGCTGGATGTGTCCATTCCTAGGAGCAGCAATCCCAGCTGAAGTGGGAAATTGTCCAGGCCTTTATTTTGGGAAAGAGGGATCCTGGATGTCCCTTTTGTCCAGTTGAGGAGCTCAGTGTGGGATCTAGTGAGGTTTTATCCCAGCTTTTGGGGTTTCTGCAGAAATCAGAGGGACAAGGTGACCCCAGAGCCCAACCCATGAGAGCCAGGACAGAGAGCAGCAGTGAGGCAAGTGCAGGAGAGGGCTGAGTGTTAATTAGTGCAACAAACAATCAATGAACAATTGATATTGGAAAATAAAAGTCGCTCTGTGAGTTTAAATTCAAAACCAAAGCAAAAGGTTGAGGCTACATCAGCACCCACCTGACCGGGTGACCCTTAACCATAAAACTCATCAAAATCTGGGCCCAAAACCAGCCCAGAACTGAGGGAATTCCAAAAACTCCATGGAAAAATGGATAGAGACAATACAGCAGATAATTCCTCCTTGGGACAGCCAGGAGAAGCAGCGCCAGGTTTAATCCTGAGCAGGCCACGGGGCTGATTTTAAATGCTGTTATTGAAGGGTTGCTCTATGAAAGTGTCTCAATGTACTGAAACTCGGTAACATTGGAGGAATTTAAAAATAAACCTGCAAAAGTTCATCACAACTTCATTTCAAAAAGGCTCTCCACATAAAAGGGGAGAGGCTTGTTAAAAAGAAATTAAAAGCAGCCACCAAAAGGGTGACATTTTTCCAGGGGACACAGACACTCTTTAAAGATGGATTATTAGAGGATGAGAGCAAATCTATACAATTATCAAAAGAGACCTTAAAAGGGCAAAAAATTAGCAGTTCTCATTAAAGAGCAGACCAAAGGAGCCTGTCAGAGGTAAAACAGTATCCTTCCAAAAGTGGAAGTCATGTTCAAAGGAGGAAAATGAGAAAAGGAATGTGAGAAGACAAAGCTGTGACAGAGGAGAAAAACCCTTTTTCTGAGGAGGTGTAAGAATCTAATAATAAACCCTAATAAATCTAATAATAAATCCATTTTGCCAACCCCCTCAGCAGCTGTGGAGCCCCCGCAGTGGAGGATCCATCCCAAATCAGTGGTGGCTGGAGGAGGTTGGGGGGGAAATGGGGAAATCGAAAGTATTCCAAGGAGCAGCTGGAGCTCACCCCAGAGCCCGAAGGATGTGGCACAGGAAAGAGCTACAGGTGAACAAGGAGTTATTAAAAATAAGGTGATTCCAGAGGAGCTGGAGGTGGGAAATGCAGGGATGCTTCCAGCAGCAATCTGGGGATGGCCCAGCCCAGCTCTGAGCTGGGCAAACACCCAGGGAAATATAACAGAGGCCTCAGGAGGCACAGGAATAACTGTGGAATGGTGGGGAAGAGTCACTGCACCAGGAGTTCTTGGAGCCCACGAGCTTCCAGAGCAAGGGGTGCACGTGGGAAAAGCTTTGGGAAAGTCTTCAGCAGAGGCTCTTAAACAAAGGAAGATTGCAGTGTTAAACTGGGGTGTTACAGAGAAATTCCTCCTCTGTCTCGGGACTGTGCAAGAAACACAATTAGGAATAAATCAGCAGAGTGAAAGTGCCAAGAGAAGCACCCGGGGACCTGCGGTGGAGCCTCACCTCCAGGTGAGGAGAAGGAAAGGAAAGCAGTTAAACAATAAGCTGCTGATTTATCATTCCGAGTTCCTGGGGCAAAGCCACGGCAGGAGCTCACAACAGGACAGGAAAAGAGGAGTAGGATGTGCAAAATCCTGTGGGAGGGAAAACAGTCCTGTAGGAAGAGCTGGGGCTGTCCAGCCTGAGAAGAAGGGTGTGTGGAGGCCTCAGAGCCCCTTCCAGGGTCTGGATGGGTTACAGGGAAGCTGGGGAAGGATTTGCATCAGGGAACTGAGTGCCAGGATGAGGGGAAATGGGTTAAAACTTAAAGAGGGGAAAATTCAGATGGGATATTGGGAAGGAATTGTTCCCTGGGAGGGTGGGCAGGGCCCTGGCACAGGGTGCCCAGAGCAGCTGTGGCTGCCCCTGGATCCCTGGCAGTGTCCGAGGGCCAGGCTGGGACATTGGGGCTTGGAGCAGCCTGGGACAGTGGAAGGTGTCCCTGCCATGGCAGGGGTGGGCTGAAATATCTTTGAGGTTCCTTCCAACCCAAACCATCCTGGGATTCCGGGATTTGAGCTGAAACCAGTCGCAAGCTTTCACCAAGCTACAACTGCTGAGGAAACGTGACTTTTTCCTTGCAATGCCCATGTTGCAGGTACAGTTAGGAAAAAAAAAAATCACCTCAGTGATCTCTGATAGCCTAAAAGTAAATTGAGTGTGAAAACTTTTCGGGGGAGAAGTGTTAAACAAAACAGAAGAGATCAATTTGTCATTGCACGGATCAATATTCACCTGCTACTTAACTACCGTTTGCCAGATCTGTTCCCTCCACTGGAGGAGAAAAAAAAAAAAAAAGACAGGGAAAAAAACCCTAGGAAGTAGAAAAGATGGAGAGAGAAGTGGAAAGATAAGGGCTGAGGAATGTCTCTGCAGGCAGAGAGATTACGTGGATTGAGACTCCTCACTCAGAGCAAAGTGTGAGTGATGGGCAGGGCTGGCACGGGGAGATAATTCACAGCTGCTGCAGCTCAGGACTGGGATATCACATGGATCAGGGCATTCCAAACCAGCAGGAAGAACCTGCTTGCTTTCAGATTTTTTGTCAGCAAAATTTTTCCCCTCAGGATGTTGCCAGGTTTGGGTGGGCTGCAGGATAACCAGCAGCTCCAGGGAGATGCGAGAGGTGCTTTGGGCCTCCTCGGCCTCCTCACGCCTGCCCACGTTTGCTTCCCTTAATTCCCTTTCTGGTTTGGAAGCTTCCTCTGGCAATTCTTCAGGAATCTCCTGGAATGGGCGGCTTGGGCCAAGCTTTCACTCGAGGGTGAGGAGGGGGTCTCTTGCTCAGGTTTGTGCTTCTCTAATCCCGACTGGAAAACGGAAAGTCTGCCTCAGTTTGGGGTGGAAACACAGGATTTGCCTTATGGAGGAGACACCCAGCTGCTTTTCCAAGAGCATTCCCCACCGGACATCAGCCCACTTTCCACCACTGTGAGGGGAGAATCGAGATCTTGGCTTAAATTCTTGAACAGCCTTGGAGGAAAACGATTTAAAATTCACCTCACGCTGCAGGAGAGCTGCGGGCCTGGAGCAGGGCAGCACTGGTGGAGCTGCACCCCGGGGAAGGGGGAAGTCTGTGGGATCACACTTCCCTGGGATCCTGTGTGGAGCAGAGGGCTGGCAGCTCATCAGACACAGCCAGGAAAAGAACACAACAGGCCACAGCTTCAAAGAAAATTTCTAACCCCAAGCAGGACTCAAAGCACATTTCCACTGCAGCACTGGGGCGGGGCGGGGGGGGAAATAAATATCATTTTGTATTTCGCTTTCAGTTCTGCCACGTTCAGGTTTAAACCACGGAGCAGTGGTGCAGAAAGGCAGCGGCAGAATTTGTTCATTCCGCTGTCCTGAAAATGGTTAAAGCAGCATTTGTTCAAGGTTAAACAACCCAGCAAAAGTTCCTCTTGTGCTGAGTAGAAATAGGCAGATTTTCTGCATGAAAAGGGAAATACATAAAGTTGTGAATGCCTCGCGCTGGAATGGAAATGCTGAGGTGCCAGCGAGGGCTGGGGATGGGGGAATCAGCGCCAGCAGCGGCCCGGGCCCGAAAATAATTTATTTTCTCCATCGAAATTTATTTCATGGAAAGTCATTATTCTACAATCAATGTAAACAAACCAAGGGGCAGCTGAGAGCAGCGCTGCAGCTCGGGAGTGGGCACAGAGCACTCAGCTCCAGGGAAAGCTCTGCCTGTGTCCTCCCGGCCTGGGGGACACTAAAACTCATTCCCAGATTTCACCCCCTCTCCCAAACTTCCCCACCCAATTTCATCCCTGCTCCAGGCAAGGGAGATCGTGGAAAAGCTTGGGATGGAAGGGATCTTAGAGTTCATCATGGGCAGGACACCTTCCACTGTCCCAGGCTGCTCCCAAGCCCCAGTGTCCAGCCTGGCCTTGGACACTGCCAGGGATCCAGGGGCAGCCACAGCTGCTCTGGGAAAACCATTCCAGGGCCTCCCCACCCTCCCAGGAGGAATTCCTTCCCAATATCTCATCTAAATCTCTCCTTTTTCAGCATAAAGACATTAAAGATGTGGAGTCCTGTTGTGCATCCGCCTCTTCAGGTCAGTATTAATTCAGATTTAGGGATTTCTAACCACTGTGGATCCTGAGCGAGGAAATTGAGGGGATTTGGGGGCTGAGAGCAGGCCAGGGTGCAGAGCAGCTCCTGCCAACAAGCTCTGCATGTGCCAGAGAGATCCCCAGGATCAACAATCCCCATCTGGATGCAGGAATTAGGCTGAAGCCCACGGCAGAAGCTGCTGGGCCATCCTCCACACACACGCAATTTCAAAGCTCTCTCCACTGCTTCATTGGAAGCAGAATTGCTCAGATTTCCCCGAAATAAATGCCTTTTGTTCCCTTCCTTCTTGACAGGAGTATTTATGATGATCACAAAAGGAAAGATCACAACACACCAGGCAAAAAAAAAGAAAGCCAGAGGAATGAGCCGACCCACAGATAATAAGTAACAAATCAGGAAAGGGAGGAAGATAATGGCTCGTGATTAAATGGACACTGGAAATAAAGAACAATGGATGGGGAGAAGTAAAAGTATCCATTAAAAAAAAAAATCCATATCCAAATGTGTTCTGGACAACAAGAAAACATTTTAGATTAGGCTGGAACAAAAGAAATTCCAGCAAAATTGCCGTGTTATAGATCCAGGTTTTGATAGGGGCAGGGATGCCATCAATAACGATGCAGATGATGCAGAAGAGCCCAAAAACCTGCTCTGGGAAACAATGAAGGAACAGATTTCCAGCCCTCATCCCCCAGCATTTTCCATCCCAACGGCAGCAGCTCCCAAATTGTTCGCAGCTTTAAAAATGTGAAGCCGCAAGCTTAATTAAGCGAAATAATTATTAATTTTTAAAAGCTTGCAATTAATTTTTAAACCAGTTTTCACCTGCAAGATCAGCCAAGTTGTTTGGAAATTTGTGGAGGGAAACCACTAAATATTTTACAAGAACAAAGCTGGTGTCGGGGTGGTGTTAAGAGGGTGAAAAATGGGGCTGGGGTTTGTCACCAGCTCCCAGCTGGAAGTGCCACGGTCCCCCTCAGGCTTCTCCCCCTCCTTCCTCCCTGCTCCCCTCTATCTTAGGCTGGGCCTATCCTATAAACCCCTCCTTTGTTTTCCCCTTGGCATCAAACCTATTTTTTTAGAAGCTGGGGAATAAAAAGTGCTTCCAAAAGCATCTTGTGATCCTGGGGTTTCTCTCTGCTGCTGAAGTTGATTGTCCTTGTTATTCCAGGAGAAGTTTGGAGCTGTTTAATTTGTTGGCTCCCAGCAGGTGGAAGGGGATGCAGAAGGTTTGATGCAGGATTTGTGGGATTAAGGGTGATTTGGGACGTTCAGGGGTTTGCGCGGAGTGAAATCACCACAGCTCCAGCAGAACATCAGCAAAATAAAGTTGCAGGGTCTTTAATTAAGTGCCCTTAATTTTATTATAAATCTTGAGGCCTTACAAGTGAATTGATGTTTAATCAGGGAAATGATGATTCTGCCTCTGCCTGTGAAACCTGAGGGAGCCAAAGG